>JAOTRQ010000031.1:1193673-1205293 GCA_028565875.1 Hoplisoma paleatum
TTTAACGCGTTAAAATCTTTGTAATTAATTAATCGAAATTAACGCGTTAAAGTCCCGGCCCTAATATATATATATAATGTGTGTGGGGGGGATATGGGAATGCTGCAGGTGTGCATGTTAGCTCGCATACACTGCAAAGAAGCAAATATGCATATTGCTTCCCACCACGGTAGAGCTGAAAAAGCTGATAACTTAAAACCAGAGAGATGTCACATGAGGAATGGAATCAGAATTTAATTTATCATGGTTTAGTGGACTGGGATTGTTATTCCTCATGTGTTAAATGTGTAGCGGTAGATATGTGACTGCTGGTAAATAGAAAAAAATATTTTTCCTCCACATGTGGTTGCTTATTTAGCCGCCTCTGTCTCTGCCTGTTGCAATTCATGGCACATACTCCGTCTTTGTTAATAGGCTCCATTAAACTAGTTAAGCAGCAGCCGGCCAGTTTACTCCCACAGCTGGTTGTGACCGATGGTTGAGCCCATCCAATTAGCAGGGCTCAGCTCACTTTCGAACTCACCTGATGTCCTTGCTCTGACACTGGGGTGCTTTCACTATGACTTCCATCGATCTGTTCTGTACCCAGTGCACTCTCTGATCTCATTATAAGCCTTATCCTCATAGTTGAAGCTGAAACAATTGGCATCTCTAAAACTGCAGCACTTGCGGAGGGTTCCCAGTCTGCAGTGGTCCATGAAAGGAACAGTAGTAAACTGGGACTATGGGAAGCCAAAAGCTGCACTGTGTGGTCCAATCAAACAAAAGAGCTGTGGTTGCAGTTTTTAGTAATTAAGGGACCAACGGAATATTTGGACGATGGTTATAATGTTTGTCTGCTCTCAGCTGTGTTTTTTTAGCACATTATGACAAGAGTTTGAATGTCTGTGGTATAGACCGGCTGCATGCTTACAATGCTTAAAGACATTTCTCATTATTGTGGCAATTGGAGTCTTTGCTGGCAGGTTGAGAGTGCCTGCACAGATGTGATGAATAATGGAGAGCAGTGCGTGACTTCCCATATGTTTTACTGCTCCCCATGTGATCCCATCTCTGGCAGATAAAATGAAGCAGATGGCGACTGTACACATGTCTGAGCGAGCGGTAGGTAGAATCGGGGTTTGCAGCACCTTCTTTGTATAAATACGGAATTAAAATAAACGGAGGTCCGGTTAAGTTGGTAGGTTAAGAGCTCTAGCATTGGGATCGGTTCAGGAACTGGTTTGCTTTTTAACCAGTTTTATTACTATGGTCATTTGCTCCCTGTGGCTAAATCACTCCAAGACATCGTAGGTTAGCGTGTAAAAAAGAAGTTGTCACGGTAACTGTTGGGAACTTACAAAAAAAGACCTTAATAGATCAGCCGTGGCCTGGTGGTTCGACAACTGAACCAGTCGCCGGTTCAGTTTCGAGAGTCAACAGGTCATTGCTCTATGCACATGTGTTAACTGCTGCCCCCTGGTGTGTTTTCACGAGTGTGTAAGTGTGTGTTTCACTGCACGGACTGGCTTAAATGTAAAGGAATAAAAATAACTAAGTGTCTAAAAGCACAGTGGCGATGAAGTATTATCAATTCTAGAATTATTCTATGTCTTTGTTTTATAACATAATCTTTCCATATTGATGTGACAACGATAAACAATCAGATCATCTCGTTTAATAGAATCTGAAAAAACGGATACATGTGATGCTGTATCATTTTTACTGTATTTGTACAATCAAAGATGTTTGTAAACAAATATGAATCTCTATGCTAAGCAAACTATTGTTTAGTATATTTGTGATTAAAATGCTTCCAAAGCTCTTAAAAGCCTGGGAGGTTGAGTCATTACAATCACTGCTAAGCGTCACACAATCTTTCTCTCCAATTACTAAGCTGTTGCTGCTTCAAAGCTGTTGACATAAATTATATTTCTCAAGTGCAGCACAAAATGCTTGAATTCCGCTTTCATCCATGACCTGCAAAGTCTATTGCTTTTGAATAATTCAGCTACCGGGCTGCGAGTGTCATTCAGAGGTGCCATGATATTTATAGAGCTAGCCGGATTGGGCACGCTCAGATCACATTCATGACCCTGAACTGTCTGCTTGCTAAAAGGCTTGTATATGGTCATTGGTGTAAAGCCCACGAAAAGCCTTACAAATCTGTCTCACATGTCAAGTCTCTTCCCCCTCCACCCCAACTGACCCTTTTTTATCTCTTACAGACACTAAACAAGAACAACCTCCTGCCAGATGAGAGAACTAACTACTTCCCTTCGCCAGGCCAGCAGACGAACGTCTATACCACCACTTATTACCCGACGGCGTTGGGTAAATATGATTATCGGCCCGATTCCTCACCGTCACCCTGCAGAAACTACAACAACAGCTGAGACACGTCACATCCATTAGCGTGACTGTCGTGGTGATCAGGACATTACAGAGCTCTTGTAACTTAGAGCAAAACTTTATGTTGTCCTCCATGATTTTTTTTTTTTTAGCACCGACTGAGTGCTTACACTATGGATCGCTCTACATGACCATTCTGGAGGATACAAATCTAAAGCTAATGGTGATTGATGGGAAAAGGACCAACATTTCAAACAGTTTTATTTTCTAAGGAACACATGAACAATTGTGTAGCTACACTGATGTCAATTTATTTAAATCGTTCTCTTGCCGGACTTCAATTTATGTTCCATCTTTACAAGGACGTTTTCTCTTGAATTATAAAAAGCATCTATTCAAGTTAATTCTACACTCGCCAATCTTGTGAACGTAAAAGTGTCATAAACATGAACGCACTGATGAATGCTTGTTCTTTTTTCTAAGGAAATGAAAGAACAGAAATGATTTAAGTAAAGGCGAGGTCTGCTTTTACTGTGCCATACATGAATATCGTTGTAGTGACACTGAAGAATTTCCAAATATTGTCAACGCGTGTTCACCACCCAGGTCATAAGCTACAGCTCACAGAAGCATTTTACTGCGACAGACTGTAGCAGACCTAAAAACGGATCGGACTCCACAACGCAGATCGTACTTTTCTTAGGGATGAAATTGGTTCCAACAAAGATTGCAGTCGAGATTTGATGAAGAATGGAGCTCATAGTGTGTCGTGCAGTGTTCCGAGGAGCCTTATGAGCCACATTGAGAGACCACTACAAACCTGACACACCATTCTGCTTGCTTTTCCCTTACAGTTGGATCAGATTTAACAAACTCGGACTGCTTTAATATAAAAAGGAACAGAAAATGTTAGATTGGCACTTTTTAAAAAGGTATTAATCGACTGTTTTTAAGTCAAATAAAATAGAGGAGTATTATGAGTTATATAAAGAATCTTAACTCGGTCATGAACATTGTAATTTTCTAACCTTTAGGTTCCATTTTTTAATTTTTCATTAAATAATTAACCATCACCATTAACCATAAGGGGGCTTAATAATGCTTCGTTCTAATTCAAACAATTGGTTTTTTTTACCTCTAAGTGAGTGTAGGCTGTCATATATTGTATAACTATTATATAAGTATTAAATTAACATACAGCAGATATAAACACAGACAATTAGGGGTCTGTAATCTGTCCAATTTAATTGGAGAACAAAAATTGTAAACAAGAGAGTTGCATAAAAATACACTCTTAAGCTAATAGCTCATTTAATCACTTAAAGTTCGTAAAAACATTGTTGAGCATGGCATGATGACTTAGTGGGTAGCACTATCACCTCACAGCAAGAAGCTCTCTGGAAGCGCCGTTTGTTTTCCACAGTCAAATGACATTTACGCTCTATCCAACGCGACTTACAACAAATACCAATGTCCACCACATCAAGTAATAGTTGGTGGTAGTGGAGTTTGATCTAGTGACCTTTTAGACAGGTACCTTAACCACTAAGCCATCACTGCCCTCTCAATGACATTTAAGTGACGTAAAGATAGTGGCGATACTGAATTAGTCTTGGCTAGATTTGATCTTTTAACTTGTGAACTTATGAACCTCATGAAAGAGGAACTAACATGTCTGTCAAGAATGTAATGAAAACCACAACAAACGTATTACTTGGGGGTAAGAGTCTGTCTGTATGGCACATCACTGTGCAGACAGTTTAGCTGGGGAAAGGTAGGACAGAGATGCTATAGCTGTTCTGGTAAATCAGACTATGACCTAGATTGTAGCTGACATTTAAAAGTGCAGCTACTAATAGATAAATCAGTGTGATACATTTAAATTGGTTAAGCATGAAAAAAAGTGTCAAAATTTGGTCAGTTTTATTCAGAAATGTAAATGTTAGTCTGATCGATCTGCCTTTCTTTGGTTATAAAAGTGGTATAAATATTTCACCTTTTGGTTATAGTATCCTAATAAGTTTACACTAATCCGATTAATATGTGCATGCTTTAGAATACTAACTCCTAATTTTTGCAATTCTGATCATTCCTTTGACAGTCCTATTTTATTTCAGTTACACAGTATAAAATAATTTGTACAGCTGCATACTGAGAGCAAAAATTCTTATATCTTTTTAAATTATGCTATAAAATTGTTTCTAGCATTTAATGCATTTTTTTGTTTAAATTCTTCCACATTGAGTTTTCCATGCACAAATGAAATATAGAACCAAGTGTCGATGTTGGAATGATTATGGGGCTCGGTTATTTAAAGTTGGCGCTTTGTAAGGGGCATTGAAGAGCTGAGCTATTTTGTTACATTTAAAGAAAGTGGGTCAGTGGTGCGTTTCTCTTCTCAAGTTCTTGATTTGTACATAGATTCTGTTCAACTTTGACACTTAAAGGTTAGTGTAATGTATGTATATGTATAGTGTAAATCTAACACTTTTTTCAAAGCCTTAGAGATGTAAAATAATACGTGCAGCGGCTGTGTAAATAATTAAAAGGACAGTGTGGGGATGAAGCTTGCAATGAAATCGAGCATCTGACATGGTGTAGTGTGATCCTCTGTTCAAGATACGATTATCCATGAGAATGTACAGTTGAATGCTAAAATGCCGTAGCTGAAATGTCATGTATTGGTTGGGGAATGTGCAAGTCTGCTACGATGTGTGTGCTTCTATCAGCAGAGAAATAGTACTTAATATAATGCTAAAGATTGTTTACCCTTTTATTTCCAATCATTCTCAACTGTCATATGAAAGTCGTGTCTTGTTAGAAAGTGCCTTTAAAGATAAATTAATTGATTCTTCTTAAAGGAATAATTACATTTCATAAAATTACTACAATGTGTTTATTTATTTATCAATGATGCATAAACACGGCATGAAATCTGCATTCGTCTACTATTAAATCCATCCATCCTTTATATAGTTTAACCAGCGCAGGTCTATGGCAGAGTACAGAGGAAACACTCAGAGAGCAATTTCTGTATCTCTAATAAACCTGACTGCATGTATTTGGACTGTAGGAAGTAATCGGAAGACCCAGAGGAAACCCACGCTGAGAGAACATACTGAAGCTGACAGTGATAGCCACAAAGCCAAATGTGCCGCCGTATATTCCAGCTATGCTGTTTACATGTCGCATGTGCAGATGGAAACAAAACATGTGTCTGTTTGCACTGAAACTTGGTGTTATATCATTATTATTAGTGTTATGTACAATTCCGTTTAAATATGGATGCAGGTGGTGGCTCTCAGGTGGATATGGTGCCAGTACACCACTGATCTGATCTTCCATGTTCCATTTCAGACTTAGATTTGAGTCTTAATCTCTAGTCACCCTCTTGCTAACACCTGCAGCTGATAAAATTGGCCTCCTGCTCGAGTGGGAAATGACCAAATTAAACGGAGAGTCATGGTTGTGTGGGGGTTCTGCAACCGCCAGTGTGCAAAGACCCCTGTTTATTTAGTAAACAAGTGAAACAATCTAGCAGCATATATAGCATGTGTTTTCTCCAGCTGATGGCGGTTACTGCTTTTATTTATGAATGATTTCTGTTATACACACGCTAATGGATACAACAAATGTTTGACAAACAAAACACGATAAAAGTGTTTTCATTTAAAATACCAGAGCTGACACAAAATCGGACAGGGATTCCTCATAACTGAGCAAATTTGGATTTGCTAGCTGATGGCTCACCATCAGTAGGGATTGCCATCAGTAGTATGTTTAGAATTTAGAATAGTTTGTCGACTCTGACATGCGTATATAGGAATTATTCCTCCGCATTTAACCCAATTTGTGCAGTAAAACACAAACTTGTGAACACACACTAGGTGGCAGCAGTGAGCATATGTACCTGGCAATTTGAGCAACTTTAGCAATGACACCTGGGAAGCAGTTTGGGGTCTGTTGTCTTGCTCAAAGGCTCTTCAGCCAACCTGCAGCATGCAGATCACAAGGCCAGTTCTGTAAGCACCAGGCCACAGCTACCCAGAGGATCCATATTGTAATTGGATATGCTGAAAGTCACTGCAGATTTATGCTTATGCATCACTGATAAACGAGGGCTTTGGTGGTTTCTGATATTTTAATATGTGTGTATGTATGGAGATGATAATGTTTCACTTAATAAGGTGCGGTTCTTATTATTCTGGATAAAATGACTAATGAGTGGAGTCGTGCTAAATTACACTAGCCTATTATCTCTGGGATTTATGGTTCGAACTCTCAGCAGTGATTTAAGTCAGTTCGGCATCGACATACGGACATAACTGATAAGAATTAGTTTGGCATCCCGTCCAGGTAGTGATATAGCTTTGCACTTATTGATTTTAGGTGAACAGGACACTGCATAGCCCCCTGATCAAAATAAAGCAGTGATAAAGCATTACAAAGTAAATAAAAAATGATTATGCCTGACTAAATCTAAATCTGACCACAATGTCTGAACAATAGAAAATTTAAAAAGAAGCAGCTGCCAGATTTTCTTGGAGCTTAGAAATCAGTTTCAATATGTTTACAGAAGGTAGTGAACAGTAAGCCAGCTTCATCCCCCTAAGATTCTATGTCCTTCTATGCAACTGACCCATTGGTACTGTTAGATATGTGATGTAGACTGTAATCACTGCCTTTTAGACACTGTGAATTTTTTGCTACTCTATATTTTTGTATATTGTACATTGTAAAAAATAATAAACCATGACGATTCAAACCAACCCGGCTAACTCATCTTTCACAGCTCGTCCAACATGTTATAGATCTTGATCGTTATTTTAATGAAAGACAAGTCTTACAGATCAGCCATATTTCCAAAATGAAAAACAAAACCTCTAAAGGAATAAATTATTATAAGGATTCACAGCTATCTGTAACTGTAGACATGATTTGTACAATACGGCATGCATTAAAGAGGGGAACATTGTACAAAACTTTATTTTCACCAGGATCATCTTAGTCCTGTGAAGTTGTGATTCGATAAAGCTGCACTAATGTTCGGTGGCTGTCGATTGTGGCAGAGAAAAATCAGATTGAGAGATTTTAAAAGCCTGAGGCTAAATTCTCAGAGGTTCTTGGTGGCCAATAACTATGGACAGACATGTTTATTATGGAGTAAACAAATATCTGATGGAATTCTTGCATTTGTTTGCTAAATCGGATATATAAATATTACATGCGGTTTGTGAACAGCCATCTAGAGAAGCAAATGGTCTTATTAAAATGGATGTTTTGATTCATCGGTTTATATTCAAGCGATCATTTGTGGAAAGCAGCAGCTCTTATCACTAGCACCCAGACCACAAAGAAATCAATAGGCTTTGGGTTAAATCATACCCATAACATTGGCGGGAAACATGATACAAAATGCAGTCGATACGAGACTATGATGTTTAAAATGTTAATTAGGTATGATGTGAGGAATGATCTGGATCCCATTATAATTCCACTTATTTATTAGTGTATGATACTCTTAACTATAGAAAATCAGGTCGCACAAACATTAAATAATCTGTCAGGGATCATTATTTTAGCTTGCTTACGACGGCTGCAGCATATTGTGCTTCATACACTGAGGGTAATGGGATCTTCCAAATGGACTATGTGAAATGGCACAGGGCTAAAAGTATGTGAGCTTGGTTGAAAAGCATGACCAAGACTTCCAAGTATTAGCAGGACACCCTAATTCTCCAAACATGAAACCAATTAAACATCTAGGACCACTTCGATTGTCAAAAGTGCAGTATGGATCCTCCCTAACGCACGTTCTTGCAGCATCTGTGGGATGCACCGGCTCCATATACCTGTAACAACCTACCAAGACTTTATTGAGACGCTCCCAGGCCATTTGACGCTCCCAGGCCATTTAGCTGCTGTCTGTGCTGCACACGATGGCTATTCTAATGTGACAGTGTAAAGAGGCACGGTGTTATTTATTATGTTCTGTTTTGATTAGTCTTTCGGGTGTCTTCAGCCTTTCAGTGGTAAGTGTAATTTCCTTCTTTTTAAACTGGCTGCATGATTGTATCATATTAAATATGAAGCAGAAGGCAAAGCAGAGCGTGGTCTGAGGAGATAAGAAATGTAATAGCTAAGCATGCCCAGCATTAAGGTAACAAGACCATCTCTAAAGAGCCTGATGTTACTGCTACCATGGATAACCAATATTATTCAAAGTTTTTTAAAGTTTTTGTCACGTCCATCCATCAATGTCAGAATAAAAATGAAACTATTAATCATATTAAACATTTATGGAAAGAGATCAAACTTCCCAGCTATTGAGAGAGTTGGATCAAACTAACATTAAACATTAGAGAAAATGCTTATTCCCAGTCAGGACAAGAACTTCAAGTGCTACTATGTGGTATGGCCATAAGGGCCGTAAAATGGTCACCTCACAGCCGGGTCCTGGCTTCGTTCCCAGGAGAGGCAGTCCAGGTCCTTTCTGACTTATGTGCAGACCATCAACTGCTTGTGATCAGAATGTTGCCGGTTCGATTCAGAGAGTCGACAGGTCACAAATGAGCAAGGCACCAAACCCTTAACTGCTACCTGGGCACCGGAGCTAGAGCTGCCCACTGCATTCCCCCAGTACTTGTTCATTCATGTGTGTAAATGTGTTTCACTGTATGGATGGAGCAAAATGTGGAACTGAATTGTCCTGTAGGTACTTAGCCACTAAGATGTATAAACGAGTCAAGTTACGCATTCATATCATTTGTGACTGAACGATGATGAATATGAACTTCATCATTAAAACACAGGTAACCATGGCTAACGCTAGCAGTAAAGTAACATTTGAGTAAGACGATGATGTTGGCTGAACATTACACTTTGAGCTGGCATCATTTTTATATTACAGTTAATGTAAAAGTATGTTACAGCAATGCAAATATAGATTTCTTTATAATAACTCCATGTTGTGGTGTTGAACTGCTGCATACATTTATGTCGTCTAAATAAAATGTTTGTTTGCAGTACTTTGTCAAGATGATAGACATTGTTAAAGTTTTAAAATATATTCTCAATATATTCTCTATACACCATTTTTAGTCGGCGTATTGTTTGGTGTGTTTGTTTATTTGTCTGGGTAGAAAGGGGTTAAGATTAGCAGTCTTGTTGAGCGGGAAAAATGAATGTAAACTAGTTTATTATTTATTTTTTGGAACTTCAAAGACTGAACTAAATTTGTTAACTAATTCACTTTGAATTAGTACCTTTTAACCCAAGATAACCTGAAGTGACCAAAATTCTTGTAACATAAAGGATTGTTCCTTTGTCCCCCTGTGAAACAGAAGTTAGAGCAGATTGTTATTCTATTACATGTAGACTGACCCAGGGAGGGGGGTTGTGTCAAGGTACACGGAATAAAGAACAAGCCAAATTAATGACGCAGATCAGTACGGCTGTAAATTAATTGATCAGAATATTTTTACAGACATGAACATTTTTCTATTATGCTAAATACTAAATGCGATATAGAATCATGCTCACTAGATAAAGAAGTCACCCATGTTGTGCATGAGGTTTGAACTCAACCCAGGGGACGGAAAATTCATGTGAGAATTTAACATTTAGATCACTGAGAGTAAATGTGGCGTTTTGTTCCGTTTGCAAAACGTCATCAAAGTGTGAATATGAGACGAATCTGCATTTGAATGATAAAATTATGAAAACGATGACATTTAAATGTCCATCTGTAGTTTCCTCGCTGTTTTACTTTTTAAATGTCCGTTAAGCATCCACATGTGAAATGGTCAAACCGCTCTGGTGCCAATTTTGGCCGAGCTGTTTAATTTGCCAGCGTGTTTCTCTCAGAAGTGAGCTCAGTGCTATTTCGCCATGTAATCATTTTATTGTCATTTTCTCTGTGACAATTTTTTTGGCTTGCAACCCAATTTAAAGGTTAAGACCCAAAAACTCAGACCTAAAGCTTCTGTAAAAAGTCACATCACAACGAATTTGTTTGGAAAAGCGTGAACAAGTATTTCAAGTACTAACTTGGCCCTCTAATTCTCCAGACAATCTTAGGCCATCTTAATTGCTGTGTTCATTTTAAAAATCCTTTCTCACACACTCTCCAGATGCTGTGACAACCTACCATGGCAGCACCGTGCTATATTGCCATGTTATCTTCACAGTTTTATTATTGTTTATTTTTGTGCTCCTTTTTATGGTTCATATAGTATGTGTGAGACAATTGTTGCAGATAATTAAACCTTTTTTGGGTAAAATCTAACCCTAACAAAAACGTTCTTTGTATATCATCTGGGTGATTCGGGAACACATTAAATGTTTAGTCATGGTTTTTGCTAAATACTATGAGAAAGACAAAGACATGTTACACTATCAAGCCAATAATGGTTAATAAATGCATGAAAATGTTTTGTACGGCCAAATAATCTTCAAGGACAGCTCAGAATTTGCAGACAAATGCCAGAAATGTGACAGAAATGGTTTGGGAGGGTTGCAAGAATAAAGTTCTGGTGTCAAGGTCTGCCTGTCAAACCAAACTGAAATTCTAGTTTTATGGTCAGATGAGACCAAAACCGAGCCAGAGGAATATTTTGTGCTGACAAAGATGGCCATGCAGAAACGTATCTGATCCCTACCGTGACTCATTGTGCCGGATCTTTGACAGTGTGGGGCTGTTATTCTCCCAGAGGCCGGACGACTTGTTCGGATAAATGCTATCATGAACTCCAACAAGTACCAGTAGATTATAAATCAAATCTGGTCTCCTCCAGCTAGAAAATGCAAACTTGGCAACGGTTGGTTGAAATTTTCAGCATTTAGGAGACACATTATCCAAATTGTTTATTTGTTTTTTTTATTAATATATTGTATTTACAGTTTATAATGTAAGCTATTTAGAGTTTGGGGCCTTGCATAATGGTCTAACAATGCACCAACGCTTGAACCAGCAATACTTTGGATTACTAATCCAGTATCATAACCACTAGGTTATAGTTTGATAATAAGATGAAATCAATGTCCATCAAAAACTCAAACTATAGAGTAGGCCACACACATTCAGCAGTGGTTTCCACCTTTTTTCTTTATGCACATATACATTCTGATTCTTTATATAATATTATTTACAGTTTTTTTTTTATTTACAAATGGTTCCCAAACTTGTTCCCCAACGTGTCTGGAAAGAATATACATACAGAGCATAATTATATAAAATATTTCCATGAGCTTTTATAAGGTAAACTTTCATGTTAATAATAAATGTATA
>JAOTRQ010000031.1:1241283-1259993 GCA_028565875.1 Hoplisoma paleatum
CACACACACACACACACACACACACACACACACACACACACACACACACACACACGCACACACACACACACACACGCGCTCATGCACAGCTCTGATTCTGGTGCGTTTGTTTCCTGTAATAAATGAAACTTTGCGCACGAAACTAATAAACTGATAATAAATAAAATAATAAATAAATAAGATTTTACCTTATTATGAATGAAAAGTCCTGACTTGTAAACATGGCGAAAGTCACTTCATGCCAACTCCCGTGCCCACAACGCGCGTGTCGGTTCCTTCAGTCTTTAATAACACAAAGTGAATTAAATAAATACAAAATAAACATTTAAACACCGCGGGAGCTTCATTTCTGCTTCATTCTCTCAGACTGAAGCTGCTTTCTGCTCTCGGTCCACTTTCACACTGCTGGAGAAGCAGAAGCGCGCGGCCGAATGACAACCGCGGCGTGAACGCGCACGGGGGCGGGGGCGCGGCCGGGGGGGGAGCGCGTGCACGCGCGAGCGAGCGCGCGAGCTTAGACTGAGTGAAAGAGTAAATAAATATTGACTGTATGTTGACGAATGTAAATAAACACTTCAAAGTCATTCAGTCGTATTATTTAGAATTACAATCTAAATTGTGTTTGTGTGTTTGTGTGTGTGGGGGGGGCACACGTGACCAGTTCTGTGGGCAGCCCTAGCCCGGGCGCTCTGGGAGCAGTTGGGTAACTGGACTTCAGTAATGTTCTGCTGTATGGAACCAGCAACCGTCTGATCACAAGCCCAGTTTTTTAACCACCAGATCACGGCTGCCCCCGATTTTATTTATAATTATAGAATTATAGAGAATTAATTTATCATCCTTTTATAATTCTTTATATAAAAGTTATAATCATTTTATAATCTTTCATTTTAATCCTTTTATAATCCTTTGTTTATAAATGTATAATCACTTTATAACCCTTTATTTAATTTTTAGAAAAGTTGTATAATGCTTTATTTATAATTCTTTTATAATCCTTTACAGTATTTATAATTCTCATATAATCCATTATATAGATTTTATCATCATTTTATAATCCTTTACTTTATAATCATTTTATAATATTTTATTTGTATCATTTGATAATCCTTTATTTAGAATTTTAGATTATATTATTATAATCTAGAATATTTAGATTTTTTTTATAAATAATAATAATCTTTTATTTATAATTCTTTTTAAATCCTTTATTTAGAATTTACAATACTTTTATTATCCTTTATTTATAATTGTTTATTTAGAATTTAGAATAATGGTATAATGCTTTATGTATAACCCTTTAAGAATTCTTTATTCATAATCATTTCTATTATTTGTGTCATATTTAGAATCATTTTATAATCCTTTATTTAGAATTTCTTAAAATTTTCTAATATTTTGTTTTAATCTATAAAGTTTATAATCCTTTTTTAGGAATGTATAATAATTTTAATCCTTTTACAATATATTATTATTACAAAATATAATTATTATAAATATACTTTATTTATAATAATTAAATAATCTATTATTTAGAATTATTTATTTAGATTTTATAATCCTTCATTTAGAATTAACGTATTTAGTTACTGACCCTTGCAGCAGCTTCTTTATATACTGACCAGTCAAAAGACATGCGACTACTGTTCTGTAGGCCGTTAAGTTGTGGCCGTTTAGTGTGTGTAGCTTCCATCGTTTCACACGATATGTACTTTCAGTTTTATTGTGTTTCTCAGACGCACTAAAACAAAGTGATTGAATTGTTCAGATTTATAATTTGGGACCTTAATAGTTGTACAACAAAAGTTTCTCAAACTTTGATCATCCATGACACAGACAACCGATCCAATACTCATCAAACCATGTCATGCTGGAGGGGGGTCATACAAGGAGGGTTGCTTTGATTCCATCATTATTTGAGACCTTATAGGAAGGTGTTGATCTTAACAATAATTAAAAAAATAACAACACACAACAACACACTGTTGGCTGGATGATCTCACAGACGAGGTAAGTCAAGTTATAACCTCAATGGAGGGTTCATAAAGGATGTGTTCATAAATTGGCCAAGTTTGCATGATTTGTGACGGAGGTGTGGTGAGTGTGGCAATGCTTGGCACGATTCGAACCCATTCTTTTAAGAACAAGTCACTACAAATCAGAAAACTATATATATATGTATGTATGTATATATATATAGTTATATATTGTACATACAGAAGGTACAACAATTGCAGCATAGTAATCATCCCGTAGTAAACGATCAGAGCATTATCAGACTTAATTAAGAGTCGATAGATAATAGTGTGCATAACACCGAGCTTCCTGTAGATGGATGGTTTGAATTCGAACCTGCATCCGTCTGCATATTAATGACCTTCCGGCTCCAGAGAAGAAAATCAATATGGAGTTGTGCCAGAAGCTCAAGTCTCCTCACTTCACCTTTAAAAGTAGTTTTACCCTGAGCAGAAAATGCTGAAAGGCGTGTACAAACACGTTCCAATGAACCAAGACACCTCAGTGTTTTTTTTTTAAATAAACACAATAGGATTGACACGCACATGTAAATATGAACTATTTGACCATGCATTTTTTTTCTTTTGCATATTTCTAAGGTAATTGTTTCAGCTCTTTAAAAGACAATCTAAAATCAAAACAAGCTACACCATAAACACAGAATAGATCGTCGTCTTTTCTTAAATTCATGTGGTTGGCGTTTATACAGCGTTCATAATCGTAACTATTGCTAGTGCTAGCAGTAGCGATGCACGTGCAGAAATCGCCGTATTTAAACCATCTTTTGTTTGGAACAGTTACGTTTCAACTCAGATAAGAAACCCACAAATTTTGTGCAGGAGATGTTGGCTGAATATTACACGTTGAGCGAGTACTTTTGTTTATATGACAGTTTTGTCCTAGTCACAGTAATGGAAGTGACGGTTTCTTCATTCGTTATAAGAAATCCACGTCGTGGTGTTGAACTGCTGCAAAAAGTAACGTTGTACAAAATTGAGATTTACAACTGCACACACCAGTTTTGAGAGTCTAAACTCCTCGGCTTTGAATCTTGGTGTCGCTGATTATCTGCGTGCCAGGCAAGTGGATGGGTTGGATTTGGGATTGTTTATCGCAATCAGTAAAAAAAAAAATCTATGAATTATACATGAACTATAGACGCAGCAGAAGCTGCCCTATATAGCAATAATTTCAGGTAGGTGATGGATGGAAAAAAAATAATAGCAGCTTATTTATTAGAGGTGAAAGTGAACAAGTCTGTTTTTGAAGCTGTGAATGAGTTTTAACCTCTAGGGTCCCTGCGTCCTCAAATGAGGACATTACATTTCTGGTTCTCTGCACCATTCTACCTAATTGTTTACTCTTTGGCCTCATATGGAGACACTGCCCGTACCACCTAGTGTTCATATGACAACATAACACTCAATTGATTAAATTATTTTCTAAAGGTGCTTATTTATGTACAATAACATGAGCACTTTTGTTAATGTATTCTAATGTTTACAGTTTTAATCAAACAGTTTTGTTCTTTGTTTGCCAATTGTTTCTTTATTTTAGACCTACTGTCTCCAAACGAGGACATAGTTTTTTCCAAAAACGTACAATGTACAATTCAACGTACATGTACAAAGACAAAATATATTTTTTATGCTTGTTGGGTCCTACTAATCTCAAATAGCTAGACGAAATAAAAAACGCACACCAGGGAAAAGTCTGGGTCTCAGAAGGTTAAACACTTTGAAACTTGATGCACTTGCTCCCATATTATTCTCACCTGTTCTCAACAGATATATCACCTGTTACATATGATTGTACATAGTTCTTTATAATAAATTAATGAATCTGTTGGAAATTGAAATGGCCAGTGATGCTGAGATTAAGTTTTACATGTACAAGAAGTTAAAATTCATTTATTACTTGTTAGTTTATTCTTATTTTTTTTGCAAGGGGTTATGTGTCCTATCTTAAATAATGCATTTATTTGGTGATTTAAAACCTTAAAACTGCTTATACTATGCTGTTTTGTACATTGTTTTATTGGACATTGTTGTGAAGATCTACTGATGCTTTGTAAGCTCCTTTTTTCACATAAGTGCAGTGAGCTGAAAAATCACCAGACTCGACAATATTTTGATTTGTGACTTTCACAGGACCCTGGCTTATAGGTCCTCTTGCTTAACATTAGTACCAAACTACTCATTTGTACTTAAATTAATCAGAATCATTTAATTGTACAATAAAATTCTGTGTATCAGTGTATCAGATAGCATCCATAAATTAAAAAGCAAATTCATCCAGCCAAGGTTTGAAATGTAGCAGATTGCTTTTACCGATGATTGTAGGCTTTATATTTCCACCATAATTTGACTTTAAATACACCTTTGACACTTTAAATACAATAAAACGATGATCACACATCTTTAAATATGTGGTCTTGTACATAGTGCATGAAAAATAAATGAAAGGAGTCTAAAAGAAACCAATCAGGCTTAACATTAGGTTAATATGGTCTGTCAGGTCAAGTATCTCCAGGAATGCATCTCTTGAGCAGGGTTTGCAGTATGCAGTGGTCAGTATCTATGAAAAATGGTCAAAAGATGGAATGGTGGTCAAGCAGATACATCAAGTCTTACAGATGCTCAGATTGCTGAAGGAGTTAACACTGGTTCTGATAAAAAAAGATGTTTTGGGAGCTAAATAGGGACAAAAAAGAAATGTTGTTATGATGTTATGCCTGATTACTGTATAAACACATCTTGCTTGTTTTGCATATTCTGCATGCAGTGCAAGTTTTGATGCTGTTAATCTAACGCCATCTCAAGCTGGTATTTCTGATTTGCTGAGAAAGTGTTATAACCACAAAAGCATATTCCTCACAGTAAATACAAGTATATGATGCTTCCTGGAAATGTATCTTGAAGCTCGTATTAGAACAAATTATAAAAAACACTCACATTCAATGCTTCTCTTTTTTACTTTGAACTGTTCCTGTTGCTTCCTGGAAGCTTTCATCTCCAGTTTCTGAGGAGCTTCGCTGGTGCTTTCTGGAAAGATCTGATCAGATGTATCATTAAATATTACTTTCTTTTCACCCTGTGCTTTTACACACTTGTTATTCCTCAGGAATTAACCCAATCCATGCAGTGATGAACACATTTACACAAACTACTGAACAGTGAGCATGTGTGCCAAACCACACTAGCTATGGTGCCCAAGGAGCAATTAGGGATTCAGTGCCTTGCTCACGGGCATTTCGGTTGTCACCTGCTGACTCTCAAGATTGAAGTTGATTGGCAACCTTCCAATCACAAGCCCAGTTTTCTAACCACCAGGCCACGGCTGCCATGTATATAATGTATAATTCATGTACATAAAATAACTTTAAAGCTACTACTAAGACAAGCATATGAGTACAAAATCTTAAAAAGGTTTCTGCACTGATTTGTTTATTTAGCTTTAAACATTATGTTTTAACATTCATTACAGGAGACAGACATTCATCATGTCCGTCACAACAAACTTGTTGTTTTTAGACTATAGGAGGAAACCTGGTTTGCCAGACACACATGAGAACATGTACAGAAAGCCCCGGGTTCACCTGGGACTTCTAGCTGTCTACCACCATGCCAGCCATATTTTTGATATACCAATAGCACACAAGTCAAGAATTAGGACACAACTTCAACAGCCATAACATACAGAGTCTCTACAAGCTGTAGTAGGTATAACATTTTTTGGACACTGTAATTTATGGATGTAGAATATTAAAAGTTTGGTATTTAGATCTTAAAATTTTTTATCTTTAACAATTACATATGGAATCGGGACTGTATTAGTATAAACATTTAGTACTACATTTCCCACCTGGCTTTTGCTTCTGTGATCCTCACGCTGCTCCTGCTGAGGTCCTTCGACGTTTTCCTCCGGCATATCCCTGCATTCATCTCTCCTCCGGGTTACCTCACTCCTCAGTCCTTCTACCTCAGCCTGCAGAGCCAGCACATGGTACAGGGACAAAGCTGACAAGGACGATGAAGTGATGGCCACCAAAATCATAACCACAACCGCCCAAGAGATCCTCCGTCTTTCTATCAGATCAGGAGCGGCATCGATACCAGGCATCATTCACAGGTTCAGCAGGGTTACCTCGGACTGTATGGCTGTTTTGCGGAGCGTCACATCATTTATTGTAAAGCTAGATGGATAAGTCGATGTCTGAAGAGCAGTCATGATTTCGTTGCCTTTGCCTCATATCGTTTATAAGCCCCTTGATCCTCTGCCACTGATTTTAATATGGTGTCTGATTTGAGCCTCCTTGCAAATGTAAAAGGGTGTGACTACATTGTGAGAAAGCTCTGCCTCGCTTAGACAGTTAACAGTTTCCTGTCAAATACTCCACGCCTACTTTGAGCTGGTTCTCAGTACCACGCAATACAGTTGATAAAACAAAATGGAGACATTAGTATAAAAACAAGCTATAACCAATTCATTAAATGTAAATGAATTTAGAAGTATTTTGGATATTATTTCTAGAGTGACTTTCCTTTTTTAAACAAACAATGAATTTTTGTTTCTGTTAAAAAAAATGCAACAAAGAAATTACACTGACGCTGAATGCATTACATCATGATCACTTTCCGAATATTGTGCTGATCCTCCCCTTGCTGTGCAAACAGCCCAAGAACAGTGTTGGGCTGTACATTCTGACATCACAGTTAGTGTAGATACACTATACACACACAGACACTTCCAGAAATGCTTTCATACTAGTAAATATAACCGTACGATAGTTAAAGAAGACAACAGTTTTAAAATACAGCTCAATGCTTGACGAAGGTTCAAGGACCAGAGGTTGCGTTCACTTAGACAGGATGAAGGAATTACAACCCCCATGCACCAACCAAGCTTTCCATTTTGATTTCCAGATCATTCTTGCTCTGATTTTATGGGTTGTTTTGCAGTGGTCGTGGAACCAGGAAGGAACGGTGGTACATTAACCAATGACAATCATACTCACTAATGTACTTAGCGAGTGAAGGCAGCCCTATGTGGTTCGATGCAACAGATGAGCTACTGTGGTTCAAATGGCTGAGGATGTTAATGCAAATTTTACACAGTGCATCATTTTTTATTCCTTTTGGGCTTTCATATTAAACCCACAAAATTCAACAAAATATTTATATTTGAATAGCTGTTATACATTTGAGACAAAAAACCCTTTAAGTCATTATAGAATTGCTTTTTTTAATGAAAGCAGTAAAACCAAGAAAGCAGATGTAAAACAAACCAAGATATAAATCTATACACAATCATTGACCAAAGTATTTATTTACAAAGGTGTTGACACATAACAATGCTTTGGGTGATGACCTTCGATCATGCACATGAAAGACCTATACAAATCCGTTTCTGTATATTTGTAGTGCAGTGTGGAGAGCTAGAATTCATATATCACCACCAGAGAGTATAAATCTATCGTTACAAAGACTTCTATTGTATTGTTTACTTGTATTTAACACTGAGAAATTTTGTTGTCCACATTTAATTAGTAAAGGCAAAGATCATTCATAGACATGTGATCTTTGATTACTTTCGGATTAAGTGAATATGCACCATTTCCACCAAGAGTTAAATGAATTTTGGGTATTAAAAACAGCTGAAAGATCCCAAGAACTTGGAGGCCTTTTTATGTTTGTCATGTTTTGAACTTACATACATCAATGACACATCAAACACAATCGTGGACAATTTGTTCGGTTCCAAAAACATGCCTTTGCAGGAGTCATTTCAAATAAACTTACTGTAGTTACAGTACAGTCTGGAAAAAAGTTAGTGGCTTGGAGAAAGGCTTTAGCCCTCTGATCACTAATCCACAGCCACAAGTAAACATGCAAGAATGAGCTGGAAATGAGCTGTGTGTATGCTTCGGGGGGAGGGGGGTACCACTCTCCCTTCTTACTCAAGCAAACAGAAACAGGATGCTAGTTTGTGAATGAAACACTACTTGATATTCCATATAAGCTCTAGTAAAATGAAAACCTGGACGTTTATGATATTCAACCCAGACATATTTCCTACGAATTAAAAAAAGACATGTCCACGAAAAGGATAATGCCTGATCTCCCTAACTAATTAGCATATTTTAATACAAGAGTGTCAACATATAAGTACTATTAAGTCATGATGCCAATTAATTTACAATATAACATTGAGATGAAATTTGTATAAAATCGGTAAACACTTATGGTACTTAGTTTTGAAAACATCACAAATCTTTTTTTGATCCAAATCACAAAATTGTCCAAAGTGCTTGACTGGTTTAATACCCTCACATTTTCTACTGCAAAAACACTAACAGTACTCATACTTCACTACACTTAATTCTATTTAGGGTCACAGTGTGATACATTGTGAGACCACTTCAAGACACACACACAGCACAATCAGTACAACCAATTAACCTGGCTGCATGTCTTTAGACTGAGGAAGGAATTCTGCGTACCCGGAGGAAGACTAAAAAAGTCATAATGTGAAAACTCCCATTGAACCGCCATATATACCTAGCACTAGGGTTATAAGCAGAACCCAGAAATAGAACCTTTTAAGATTGACTCCTAAACAAACCGTTTACTGTGAAGACAGATCACATGACCCAACAGAACCACAAGGTTCTCAAACACAGTGTGTAAGAAGCAAGCTTGTTGGGACCTCTGGTGTTCAGACAATGCAAACACACTTCATCCATTTTTTTCTTGACTGAGATTTTTACAGTGTGTACATCTACAAAATGTTTATCTGATTATATAATTGTGATACAACTAAAACACTTAAAATATTTTATGCTGTAAACATCAATTGGTTTGTTTGCAGTTTAAATAATAAAAGAATGATGTTACTATTGAAACAAAAAGCAGTTATGTTATAGGTAAAGGACAGTATAGTGCAAAAGTAAAGGAAACTCTGGTGAATAGGTTTATTTCCTAAAAGTTTCAGCACCTTTCTTATTGGTTGGAGGAAAGGGAGGGGGTCTAGCATGTGGGGTAATTAATCATATCCCAGAGTTTTATAGTCCTGATTTAAGAATGAACACCCACCTTTTAAGACCACTCATAAAGCGTTAAGATGATCTTTGTGATAATGTGAAAGCAGAGGTTTAAAATAGTATGGCTCAAGAAGAGATACATTGCTATATACAGGATAGATATTTGATTTTCTTAATAGTTTTAAAATGTCCACAAAAAAATCCACAAAGACAGCGTAGGTCTACTTGAGAATCTAATCTTCAAAACTAGCTAAAATCTAAACTAGCTATCAAGGATGTAAAGAAATAAGTATATTGTGGGTGGAACATTTAAGCAGATATACACACTGTAAAATATTTAAAACTACAAAATCACAAGCAGTGCAATACTTGGTTTCATTATTTTGCTCTCTGGATGGTGTTTAGAATAACACTCTGTGAGTACTGCATTGTGTGGGAAAACGAACAAAACTAAACAAAAAAGAACTTTGCATTACATTATAAAGCAAAGACCTTTATGATGCAAATGGTCGATGATGTGAAATCTGATTTGTGAATTATCCTGATGATAAAGACAAGTATAAAAAGTCTGTACAGTCAAGAAAGATGAGTTCATGGAAAAATAAAGGTAAACAGACAAGGCAAATTATTCATGCAATCTTATTTTGATTAAGCTAAATTTTAACAGACCGTTGATTTTGAAATCCCACCCATAATTCATTAATAGTATACTTAGAGAAAACTAAAGTGCTGAAAATGGAGTTAAAAGGGTGAACAGTAGGGATGTAACGATTCACATTCAACAACTGATTAGATTCAATTCAATTGGTATAATTTGAATGAGTGATTCTTTTAAGACAAATATATTTACTTTAAACAGCAAAGGGCTTAAAAGCTAAAATGATGTGACCATTAGGTGATAGCTTAAATAAAAAATTAAATCTCTAATTCTTTGTATAAATACAAGAATTTGATAATTGGTTTACGTAAATCATTCGTCTACAATTTCATTTATAGTGCATCATTACATCCCTAGTGAAAAAAGAATAAAAAAAATACATTCTGCAATAGCAGGTCCATCCTAGGAATAGATTCCTAGCTAGATAATCGTGACACTAGCTGAACCTTGGGATGCTCCCTCTTGTTCATGGCTCTTTAGCAGCTCCTTCAGGAACTGCTCTAAAGCAGCGAAGTAGCCCTGGCACTGCCAGGTGTCGTTGTGCGTCCCCTCTGGGAAAATAGCAAGGCGTTTAGTCCTGGAGGGCGACAACTCATATAGCTGTTTCATCATGACTGGTGGGATGAGCTGGTCTGACAACCCTGAAATAAAAAGCGAGGGCATTCGGCAAAGCACCATGTACCTGTAGGACAGGAATTTGTTCTTGTAGCACCAAAGGGGTAGGTATCGCATGGGGAAAAAAGAAAAGAGTGTGGCAGCCATGTGTGGGATGCTCAAAAAAGTATTTTCAACCATGATGGCTGCTACACGGTGAGGGTTGCCGGAAGCCAGTCTGATGGCGACCGCACCCCCGAGCGAACGGCCGAACAGCACAATCTTAGTCTTGTCAATGTCCGGTCGGGACATGACGTAATCCAGGGTGGCCTCTGCGTCCTGATAGAGGCCCTCCTCGCTCGGCTCTCCGTCACTTTTCCCATAACCTCTGTAATCCACCAAGACCACGTTGGCCTTCAGGTTAACAAGCATGAGCAGCGCGTTAGGCACACGGTGGCCAATGTTTCCTGCATTGCCATGGAAATACAAAATCGTTGGAGCCAAGGTGGGATTTTCCCCTGTATATCGGAGCAAAATTAGGTTAAGCCGAACGCCGTCTTTAGTGCGTATGTAGACATTTTCATGAGGAATTCCGGTCGGCATGGGAACATAAAGGCGGGAGGATGAAGGCTGGTCTGGGAAGTAAAGCAGCACGTCCTGAAACTTGTACAAGATGCCAGCCACAGATGCCAGGATAAGACTCAGAAGAAGAAAGCCTCCATACAGATGAAAGGTGAGGATCAGAGCCAGCAGTGAGATGCGACAGACACCCCAAGTCCAGGAACCAGCAGTCAGTAGGCAGCGCTTCAGTGCCCCCCAAAACCTCCATGACTTCTCCATGACAATCGGCAAAGCTCCAAAACTCAGTCTACAGATAATCTGGGGATCAAATCACAAATCACTTGAGAACAGATATAAAAGAGAACTGAAGTGAAAAACGATGCATAGGTTTACTCCGAGTGCTCCAGTTACCTCCCACAGTCCAAAAACATGGAAGAAAGGTGAATTTGATAACCTGTGTACTAATGAAACTGTAAAGAGTAATTGTATACTGTATGATAAAACTTTCAAACATTCCCAATGAACAAACAAAATATTCACAGATTCATCAGTTCAAGTCTTTACTGCAAAACACAGTCATGAACAAATTTCTAATTCCCCTCACTTGCCTTTAGTATCTGTACTATTATTTGACTACATGAATTGCATACCTCGTCTATACACCATTGATTAACAAGCAGTAAATTGGACTGAGAATTAAAACTATTTTAAACACCTTGCTGCTGCTACAACAGGAGAATGACGGCTGATATACGTAATACATGTTTATAGAATTTTATTTACAAATGTTTCTTTTACATTGCAGTTCTCGGGCTACAAGCAAACACATATCAATATAACTTATGTGTACATTTATGTCACAACTCTACAGTTAGCTAAGAAGCTAGCTAACACTCGCCAACTAGCAACTCGACGGTTTAATTACATTCGGTTAGTACAGAGAAGCTAAACGTGCTAGTTGACAGTTTTGTTAGCCACGCCAGTGTTCGCCTTTACAGACACCCCAAAACGCTATAAGAAACACACACGCATATATATAGACAAAAATATTATCCATTACTTAATCACGTGTAAATATTATTTAATTATTTAAAACTTAAAACGTACCTTTCTCCATACCGGACTGCCGCGTCTACTGACTAGTTTATCTAGCCAAACCGCTTAAGTCGTGTCACTGTTTAACGAGTCCGTCCGGAAACAGCACACCCTGTTCGAATCCACCCGCATAACATGTTGAACAGTTATAGCGGTACTTCTTCCAAAACGAGAGATAATTCAGTTTCGTGTTTACAAATGAAACTGCTTTTACAAAGTATTTACTCTAAGTAAAAAATATAAAAGAGCTCAGAATGGTTGTAAATTATCCCACGTTATAAATTCAGCAGCAGGGGATGGAGGATGAGTTCACATCCGGGACTTTTCCAGCTCCTGTTATAACAAGAGTTGGATAGCTGGATGGAAGTAATATATAATAAATAATACCTTCATGGGATAGGGTTTATCACTATAATCAATTTGTATAGATGTAAAAATAGAAAAAAAATTTAATGGTTTGTAGGAGTCTTTAGAGGTTGGTATGTGTTTGTAGGTGTTTGTAAAAGTTTGTAGATGTTTGTAGAGGATTGTAGGATTTGTAGTGTTTTTATGGTTTTTGTAGGGTTTCTAGGGGCTTCTAGAGGTTTGTAGATGTTTGTAGAGGTATGTAGGGGTCTGTGAGGGTTTGTAGTAAATGTTCATCAAGGTTTGTAAAGGTTAGAGATTTGTAAATGTTTGAAAAGGTAAAGATTTGGTACAGGTTTGAAAAGGCTTGTAAAGGTTTGTATAGGTTTGGAAAGTTTGTCGAGGTTTGTAAAGGTTTGTAGATATTTGGAAATGTTTGGAAAGGTTTGAAGATGTTTGTAGAAGTTCACAGATGTTTGTAAATGTTTTCTAGAGGCATATAAAGAGTTGTAGATGTTTGTAACAGTTTGTAGGGTTTCTAGAGATTTGTAAAGGTTTGTATTTGTTTGTAAAGGGCTGTAGAGATTTCTAAAGGTTTGTTGAGGTTTCTTAAAGTTTATAAATGTTTATAGAAATTTGTAGATGTTTGTAAAGGTTTGTTGAGAATTGTAAAGGTTTGTTGATGTTTCTTAAGGTTAGTAAAGGTTTAAAGAGTTTTTTAGAGGTTTGTAAATGTTTTTTTAAAGTTTGTAAAAGGTTTTTAGAGGTTTGAAGAGGTTCAACGAAGTTGGTAAATGTTTGTAGAAATTTCTTGAAGTTTACAAAGGTTTGTAAAGGTTTGTAATGTATATTTTAAAGGTGTATAGATGTTTACAAAGTTTTGTAGATGTTTGTAAGGTTTTGTAGAGGTTTTCAGAGGTTTGTAAAATTTTGTAGAGATTTGAAGTTGTTTGTAGATGTTTATAGATGATTGAATAGGTTTGTAGAAGTTTATTGAGGTTTGTAGAGGTTGTTAAATTCTTGTAAATGTTTGTAGACATTTAAAAATGTTTGTAGAGATGTTTAAACATTTGTCAAAGTTCGTAAAGCATGGTAAAAGTTTGTAAAGGTTTGTAAATCTTTGTAGAGATTTGTAGGAGTTGGCAATGACTTGTAATGGTTTGTATAGGGTTTTTTTTGTAATGGTTTGTGTATGTTTGTAAAGGATTGTAAAAGTTTGGGGATTTGTACAGGTTTAAATTGGTTTGTAAATGTTTTCAGAGGTGTATACAGGCTTCTAGAGGTTTGTGGGAGGTTCTTAAGGGTTTGTAGGGATTGATAGAGGGTTCTTTGGGTTGGAATAGGTTTGTTGAATAGGGGTTTCTAGAGATTTTTAGGAGACTGCAGAAATTTGTAGGGGTTTGTTTGTAACCTCTACAAACCTGATGTACAATAAATGATGTGAAGCGGCAGTACCACAAAAGAGTGGACACACACACACAAGCATTACATATTTGTGTTTATTTTCATCAGAACACATTTGTAATTATTTTAGTAGTAGATTTCATACTTTTGAAAAGCTCATGAATTCTGAGTGTTTTCTTTATAAATAATTTCTCAAAGTTTGTAAAAAAATTAAAGAAGTTACTGAACTAAATCATCTATAATATTACAATATACCAGTGATATAATAATATTTTAAATAATAATAATTTATCTCTATATGCCTTTTAACCTCTATATGCCTTGTAACTTTTTTTAAAACCTTTTTTAATCTCTTTTTTTATTTGCGTCTTTTTTTATTTGTTTTCTTGAGTTTTGTAAATCACAGCCTTTAGGTGCTAAGGTTGTGATTTATAAGATAGTCCTTATGGTTAAACCACACCACCAGATTAGATATCAGCCAAAAAAAATCAGACAGTTACAAAAACAAACAAACAAACAAAAAAAAAAACAAGAAATATAAAAAGGAGACAAACTCAGAATGCAAGAACATTTCCAAATGAAATAGAAACACACATAGTTCAGCATTCTCGTAACATATTTACAACAGAAAAAAATGACTGAGGTTCAGGGCTGCATAGGTCCACAGATAGATTCAAGAGAGCGAGAGAGAGAACGAAAGAGAGAGAAAGAGAAAGTATTTCTGCTTGTTCAGTGAAGCTGATGTATGGACATTACTTACACAGTTTGTGTTTTGAAGATGAATAAGTATAAGTATAAGTACAAGCAGAAAGTACTTCTTTAAGTCTGGTGGTACTAAGAGAAATTAGCAGGCTTGTATTACATTCATTCATGTAAGCCACCGAGGCACAGTAACTGAACCCATACAAATATATGACGTGTTGAAATAATGTTACAAGAAATCACAACCAATTTGGTGTCCTGCAATTAAAGTGACTTTAAAAAGAACAGTCCCTCCAGGATTTACTTCCTTTATATTTACTTTATTATTTCTGTTCAGGTCAAGCTGCCAACTGACTATATGACAGCAGCTAACCTGGAGCAGAATGGCTCGACTAGAACCTAGAAACAATGGCTCGCGGAGAAAGTCATATAATAACTATCTGCACATTTAGAAGCAATGAACTTGTACATGATAAAAAGATTTGCATTTTTAATGATTTTGTTTAGATCTATTGTTTGTATTAGCTTGTTTGCTGTGAAAATCATGAAGAAAATGAAAGAAAATCAAATGCATTTTGTGACACTAGTCATTTATGTACTGTATGTCGGATCCTCAATCATGTCGGCACAGTTTCTTTCCTAATTTGCTGGAGCCTATGGTAGCCCCCACCCCGAGGGACTACAAAGACAATGGGTGGCGGACAGAGCTCCCCAGAGGAAACCTTCCAACACAGCGAGAACATGCCTGGAAATCTACCATAGGACATTCCTGGATTGAGATTGTCTCCCTAGCTAAAAAAATAAAAACAAGAAAGAATAACTGTTAAATCCGAAAAACACAACAAAGACACACCATTGCTTTGACATTTTGATTTTAAATTCAGGAACTGGCAATAAACGGCTGAATTAGTTTGAATGAATTCAATATTTTGAGTAGTTTAATATTTGATTACTATGATTGACACTGAATGGTACAACCAAAGGTTACACATAAAGTGGAAAACAAAAACATCAGAAAATGCATTTGCACTATGAAGTGTAAAATAATAATTGGTAGTTATGAGCTGAATTGCACTGAATTTGCATGAATCTTGCAAATATACATTCCTGGAGGGACTAATTGAGGGATTTGGTTTGTGTATATATGTTAACTAAAAATACTGTTTAATTTAAAGTGGGATTAGACTAAATTACGTTATTAGCGTATATGATACCATTGCAGACCTGTTGTCTTCTTTGTAACGTCCTGACATTCAACGCATGGATGAGCGATATAAGGGTGTACATCTCAGCGTAGGCCATTCATTTGGATTTATGTGCTTATGCAGAGTATTTAAGAAAAAAACCATTCAATCTAACCTGACATTAAATCCCATTAATTACGGGATTAAAATAAAAACAATCTTTCACACATATTATTGAGTATGCATCTCTATAGTCATTTATCAGCTATGGCTTCCATTCCTAGGTTCGTTCTAGGGTCTTGTTTACATTTTTGTTTCCTTTCCTGCCATCCCCGCTCTTCCCTGATCCAGATGGAAATGTTTATTTGCAGATTATTGTTTGTCTGTGGTCTGTTTGTTTGGGAAAGATGAATTGGTGAATAATTACCACTTTTCTATATGTTCTCTTTTTTATTTTGAGCAGAGCAGGTGGTCTTAGAAGAGAGCTCAGTGTTATAAGTATGATAATTTGATATCTATGGGGACATTTTTCTGTTGACTCTTTTAATCATTCATTAAGCAAGTCCTTACTGAATAAAAATCGAACCCCACAAGACCACCCGATCCATATAGACTTCTTCTTTATTTAATAATTCAGCCACTTTTACATCTTTCCATGAGACTGACCCTCTGAATTCTTTACCAAACATTTCATTCTGATCAAAATGGCTACATGGCTCCAAATGTTCATTTATAATATAAAAAAACACCAAACATAATATAAATGTTTTTTTTCTATTCAAACCTTCCTCTAAAAATATTTGGGTACCACCAAGAGTCACTCCAGAGATGGACTGAATTAGTGGGTACAAATGTTTTTTTTCTCTTCTACTGCTTCATCATGGTTTTGGAAGTGATGGGTCAGCCACATGAAAATTGGCTGGACAGTCAATAAAACGTTATTCACATTTATGGATAATTAAAACCATAATTAAAACCAGCCAAATGAAAAAAGGTACATCACATTTCTCAAAGTGAATTTCTCAAAGATATAATTTTTAGAATTTTTTCATCACTGTGCTTTTACACACATAGGAATTAATCACCCGCATTTAACCCAATCAGTGCAGTGAAACCCACATTTAAACACACTATTGAACACACACTAGGGGGCGGCACAATTGCGCAGTGCGGTAGGCAGCCCTAACCATGGCGCCCAGGCAGCAGTTAGTTAGTTGTTTACTCTAAATCGAACCAGCAACCATCCAATCACAAGTCCAGTTCTCTAACCACCAGACTTTGGCTGTCCAAAATGATGAGTGGTCAGCAACCATTCCTGATCCACCAACCCACCCTTGGGCAGATATAGACTCATATCATAAATATCAGAATATAATAAATTTACTCTTTAAATATTCTTTTAATATTCTTATTCAATTATTTTGAGATAATGTAAATAATAAGATGAAAAGAAAAGTGGTCAGAATGTCTCAGCTCTGTTTTCCAGATTTTTTTTTTTCTATTTTTCTTTGAAAAAATTCATGCTTACTTCAGTCTCTAAAAATGAAACGTGCGCTTGTAAAAAAAAAAAAAACAGACCTGTGCAGTGACACCTAGATTTAAAAACTTTCATATTCATATTTAAAACAAACTTTCATATTCCATCATCACTGTCTTATAGGACTAAATACGTAATGCAGGCAAATGTTAGAACATATTTCCATTTTACTAACGGGGGCAGACTAATGATATCATCCAGCAGTAGAATTAGAAAAGCAAGAAACAAAAGAAAATAAAAAAAAAGAATTTAATTGGTAGCAGTAATTTATACCGGCACTGTGTATGAATAAGTTGGGAAACACATTTACTTTGTTCTTGGAAAATCTTTCTGAGAACAGCAGTGAGACAGATCCATGCTTTAAAATAACCCAACAACAACAAAAAAAAACCACATCAAAGAATTAAGACTCATGCTAGTTAGCGATATATATTCAGTTTTGAAAATCGTATTGATCTTATTGCAAAATAAGAATGGCTAACCCTGTCTCTGCCACTGACCTGGAAATGTTGTTTGTGATGCAAGATAGCTAAGACTCATGAAGATCACACAAGAACGGTACACCCCAAAATCCTGGTTGAATGTAAAAATGAACCCATTCTTGTCTGGGTGGTGATGAATGGCAACATGGCTCATTCTTATTGAAGCTGAACTGTTAAATAAATAAAAGATAATTACTATATAACAGCGACAGCAACAACGGAAAACCTCAGAAGATCAGCCCTTAGCATCTTTTCTCCTGCTCAGTTTAACACAAAAATAAGAGCTCCCGTGTCTTTGGGTCACTTTTAAAGGCCCTGGCCAGATGGAGTTCTGTGATTGTACGGCCGATCGCCAAAATATTACATGAAATAAATAGATTGCCAAATTACACATGAAATAAAGGATAACGTGTTTTTTATGAGGCCATGCTTAGTTAATCTCTGCAAGCAGGGATTGTAGACGTGTGTGAATGTGTGCATGTGTAAACAATGAAAAAAGCCCTTTACTGTGGAAGATATGAGATATTTAGCGAAGCAATGGACAGTTTTAGTCTTTAGTTACGTTCCACTTTTGCCTGAATAGAACCGCAATTTTTGCTGAGACTTTTACTACAGAAGCCATAGAAGTAATACTTTTTTCACAGATCTTTGATTATTTAGGTCTCAATGTTGACATGCAGTAGTTGAATTTCGAGGAAACAATAACATGTATAGAAATACAACACTAGAAGAAGAATAAAGACATGCCCCGGGCACACCAGAAACTTTATGTTTGCATCGCTTTGCAAATTGACCATGGTCAGCCTGAGATATTAGCTTGAAATGGTCCACAATGTAGTTCGATTTAGCATAAACTTGACTAACTTGTATTAGGAGTTCATTAAAGGACCAAACCCAGCCCCATGCGAACACATTAAGAGCTTGTTGACTGCCGAAAAATATTTATTACCATGCTATGCTACTTTTGCTATGCTAATTATTTAAGCAAAATACTTTGTAATACTAATAGTAATGTTGGTGCCTTTGAAGTCTAGTGGTTAAGGTACTAGACCAGTACTTAGAAGCCTAGCCAGTACCAGGTTGCTATATA
>JAOTRQ010000031.1:1263191-1278193 GCA_028565875.1 Hoplisoma paleatum
GACACGGAGGCTTCATTTCCGACCGGAACCGGACTGGATCGGATAGCTTAAAATTGGTCGGATATTCGGAAACCGGAGCCGGAATCGGAGATCCGGTGCAACCCTATTTAATAATAATGGTTAATTAATAATTATTATTAATTAATGGTTAACTAATATGAATGGCAAATCTTGACAATGCTTAACAGTACTGTATGTACTTTAATATGCTTTATATGCTTTTGTTCTTATTTATTGTACAGTAACATAATTTATGTGCTTTTAACTGTTTTCTGGTGATTTTACAATTCCAATAACATTGTTAAACGATGACTTGACTTGAAGTGACTTGAGAAGACCCTCACGCCCTTTACAACAGTATAATCCAGGCTTTAGTTAGATTGTGTTAGGTGCCTTGCTCAAGGATTCTTCAGTCGTGACATCTCGACTTTTGGAATCAAACCAACAACCCTCTGATCACTAGCCCAGTTCTCAATAACAAGGCCATGGCTGCCCCTTGTGCTCTTGTTATATCATGTGTTTGTTAGTTTGTGCTCTTGTATGGTTAATTTGTGTGTTTTAAGCGCATGCAATGTTAATTAGTTCATGTGTTCGTTACATTACATGTTTAGTTCATGCTCTTGTAAGCGCATGCATTTGTTAGTTGGAATTTGTTACATCATGCTGTTGTTAGTTCATGTGTTTGTTTATGCTTTTGTATTTGATAGTTCATGTGTTAATGAACGTTAGTTAATAGAGATGGGACAATCACCTAAGGAATCGATTTATAGCTGTGATTCTTTTGAGAGGAATCGATAGTGACTTTAAATTTATAACTAAATTATTTTTCACCACTGTGCTTTAACACACACATTAATAATCACTCTGCATTTAACCCAATGCGTGCAGTGAAACACATTTACACACACTAATAAACACACAATAGGGGGCAGCTGTGAGCACATGTGCCCAGGAAACAGTTCTGTACTTTGCTTTAAGGACACTTTAGTCATGACCTGTCGACTCTCAGAATCAAACCGGCAACTTCACAAAATCACAAGCCCAGTTCTCTAACTACTAGGTCACTGCTGCAACTAACATCACGACAGAGGCATAACTGTGAAGCGAATATTGTGAATCATATCGCAACATGGGTTGTGTGAATCATCATCACTAATCACTGAAAAATGTTGTGTCTAAGCCGCTTGTCACCCAACATTACATGTGCATTTTTAAATGTTGCTCCAGTTGTAGTCTTGCAAATGTAAAAATTAAAAATGCACCTATTTAGAAACCGGACACAAGGATCGATGGTATTAGAAAACCAAAATGATGGCTCAAATAAAGGAAATATTAAATCTCTGTTGCCCACAATGGAAAAGGTGAATAGAAACACAATGAGAAAGAAATGAAATGGCACAATCAGCACAAAACAGTAATAACAACTCGGGTCTCAGAAAACGAATGAAAGGACACCAAAAACAAGCTGGACACTGGACAGTACAAAGGGCACTGCACTCCACCAGCTGGCACAGCTGCACACAGTGTCTGCCAAAACATGGGGCCTGCTCTGCAAAATGGCAACAATGGAGTTTGTTATTTAGAGCAGTTCTGTTTAAATGGCCAATAAGTCCTACATTATCTGGGTAGATTCCAGATTGTCCATTTGCTTCATGCACCCACAGAAAACCTGATCTGACCAAGCTTGGTATCATTGTTCCTTTTTTTCCCCACACAAAACTATTTGGAGAAAATCATGACATAAGTTACCACTCAACGGCAACTATATGGCTTCTCTGTTTTGCCTCTGGGTTCGATCCCCAGCTGCAGAGAACCAGGCCTTTCTTTTGTAAAGTTCGTATGTTCTCTACCTGGTTGCGTGGAGTAACTCCAAGTGCTCTGGTTTCTTCCCACAGTCCAAAAACATCCAGTCAGGTTAATTGGAAATACTGGATTGCCCATGACTGTATACTTAATATAACCTTGTGCAATTAATAATCATTTCTGTCACAAATGTAACCAAAATGTAAACCCTGATTTAAAATTCCTTATAAAAAACAACAAATATATCTCCCCGTATATCTCACAAAAACATTTGTGTTTCTGTGTATGAATATACACCCTGTACTGTCTAGTTTTGAAGACCAACCAACGTTGCAATGAGACTGCAGCTCCATCTGCAGTGTGTGTGTACCTGCAGAGTTGAGATGGAAGAAGTAGCACAGAGCTGTTTAGAGACTGCAACATCTAGAGTAGGAACGGAGTATGCATGTGTGTGTGTGGGTGGATGGATGGCTGGGTGGGGGTGGGAGTCGGGGTTTTTACCATGAAGCGTTAGACTTGTAAAATTGCTGCAGGAAGTGGTGTTTCCTCGCAACAGATGTTTACTGTTAGTTAATAGAGCTCACCGGTTATGCTGTTTGCAAAAGAAAAACCAACAGCAGTAATTTAATAAGATGGTACTTTTGGAGAGATAGCTAAGATAGTAGAGCTAGAGAGAGAGAGAGTTGATGGATGGATGGATAGGTGGATGGATGGATGGATTAACTGTGTGAATAGCCCACTTATTAATCTATACTATTTGTAATGTACGTCAATAACTGAATAATGTAGGTAGTTGCCTCATAGTGTGTGTTGTTTAAATTCATTGGCTTTTTTACATGAAAAAAAACATACATATGCTGTTAATCTACCATCCTATTGCACATCATTAAAAGACACTGCTGGCTTTATAATTCTAGTTGAATCACTGCTCTCCTCTCAGAATTTTCACTGCAGTATTTGAGAAAATCAATACAACACTGCTGCATTTTATACACTTCAATCAGTCTAATATGCACTGTCAAGTCTCATGATTGTCATGTCATGAAGGAATCCAAGAAATAAAGTGTAGAAGGCACTCTAACGATTTGAGTATGAATCCATACTCCAGATCATTAACACCCATACATGCTGATTGTCTTCCTTGGCAAAGATGTGTGACTAGAAATGTGACACTGGTTGGAAGAGCATTAAAACCCGTCCCCTTATTATTTAGGCTTAAACCCAATAATGTGTTCACTGTAGGTACCCAGCCCCACTCGCCCTCAAGCAGCTGTGCAATGCACTGAAGTACACTGTATGTACTTCAGTGCATTGTACAGTGTACCACAGTATGTACACTGATCAGGCTTAACATTATAACCACCTACCTTAACATACTTGTCTGCGCTTTGCTGCCCCTTGCAACAAACTGCCATGCGCAATATGAACAGTGACCACGCCTGTATTACTGCCACTATGTTTCTTCGACCATGTTGGATACTGACCACTCCAGACCAGGAACACCCTACAAGATCTAGCCATCTTAATTTGTCTGGCTTTTTTAGCTTTCTGATATATCCTACCCACTAACAGATGCTGGGGTGAAGATATAATCAGTTCCAATCCCTGCCATAATGTTATGCCTGATTGGTGTATAGTAACTTTGGAGTTAAGATTGAATAATGAAAAATATTATTACATCATGAGTTAATGAGTTGATTTATTGAATGGGGTACGGCGGGTGGAGACACATTCATTATTATGATAGGAGTATTACTGAAAAAATCAATGCATGTTTCTATTAGATAGGTCAAGTACTACTAATTACGATTAATCAAATATAGGAAAATATATTTGTTATGGAAAATAGAAGATGAGCTTTTTACTAAATATGATAGCTGGCATATCTGGCTAAATGTCAAGAGCAGCAGGTTGAAACACCTCAGATAATTCTGCTGCTTTAATTGTAAGAGAATCTTTAATAATTAAATACACTTCGGCCTTAGTGGTTCAGCTACAGTACTAGTAATTGAAAAGTTGTTAGATTAAGCTCCACCACTACCAGCTTGCCAGTGTTAGACCCTTGAGCCATCGATTGCCTAAATTGTATTTAATTTGTATTTAATTATTATTTTAATACAATTTGGATAAAGGTGTTTTCCAAATGACACAAATATAAAATATTAAATACAATAGAATAATAAATAATAATATAATATGAGTTTAGTTTATACTATATCTAATGTAATCTGCATTGTGTGTAAGTGCAGAATCAGATCTTACATTCAGATACTGTATATAATGTATGTGCAGGTGGTCAAATGCTGTCAAAATTATTAATAAAAACTAATTTCATATAGATTCTGCTTTCCTTTTATATAATATACAAGTATTTAATATCAAGGTAAAAATATAATAATAATAATTATTATTATTGTTATTATTATTATAACTATAGCTTTTTATGGACACTAGTATTTTAATAATTTTCAAATGCAACATAATAATTAAATTAAATAAAAAAACACTATTTATTTTTTTAAAAAACTCAGAATCAGATTTGATGTCTGATGTGACTAATAAATCTCAGATACTGCCCGACGGCTGTATTCTACACGGGGCCAAAAACGATGGGAAATGCAGGTAACACATGAATCTGTATCCAATTATTAATTCACCAATGCAACAAACACACTCACACACACACACAAAGGTGTGGTCACAAGAGAACCAGCAGCTTGTACCTACTCTTCCACTAACTAAATCAGAGAAATTGTATTCACATAATCCGGCTCCTGCACGTAGAAAACCCTAATAAGTGTCTCTACTTCGCTCAGCTATCTGATATGCTGCGTTTAATTACCCAGCCCCCACAGCGGTGCACCTCCACCTCAACCAGCACCCCAGACTCCATCCCAGCGGAGAGCTTGTACGCTCAGCCTGCGCCATCCCTGTGAATAAACACATCCCACATGTGCTAATCAGAGCACACGTTCTACCATTGGGGTGCCATAAAGCTCTAAAATCCCGACCAAAGTTCACATGAGTCACACTCTGTAAACAAAAGAAGTATTAGTGTAATAGTTATAATAAATAATCCTATTAATAACAGTCAATAATCACAATTTTAAAAAGAATGAATAATAAAACAACCCTATAATAAATATAGTAGTTATAATAATAAACCAACTGAAAAAAACTTCATCTGAACTAATACAAATCATAATAAATAATAACAATTAAAATAAATAATAAAAACTAATTAATACAGCATTTCATTTATTTATTTTTTCAATAGCAAGAAAAAATATAATAATTATTATTATAACTATACCCTAAAACTTTTCAGGGACACTATGGTTAAATAAATATGTTGCATTTGTTAATTATTATAATCACTTTATAATTTTATATTTAAAAAGGACATTTTATACCTTTGTTTAAACAAGTTAGATTAAGTCTTTGGGCTCAACCAAACATGTTCATGAAGTTCTCTGTACAAAATCATTTTCACATAAAGACAGAATGGAAAGTGTTTATAAGAGTCAATATAGAGACCCAAGTGGAAATAGGGCAAGCTATAGTCGAGTCTATGGTACAGGATTAGTAATCCGAATGATGGCGGTTCAAGACCGTCACTGTTGGGCCTTTGAGCAAGGACGTCAATTGCTCAGACTATATACTGTAATGTACGTCGCTTGGAATAAAGACGTCTGCCAAATCCTGAAAATGTACGTGTAAATACAGAGTACGCAAAAAGTGAGTTGTCCTCTTTAAAATTACAACTGAAGTCATAGTAAGAAATAATCATAGTGATGTTGAAAACAATATTACTAATTCATACACACATATAAGGGTTGTGTATGTAAACAGTTTGTGCACATAACACTCAATCATTGTTTTTAGCTGTATTTGAAGAATATAATGTTTTAATCACTTATATATCTACTGGTTTACAGTGCAGTCAAAATCATTCACACATTTCAACTTGTTTAGAAACTGGGGTCTGAGAGAGGGGTCAGAAAGGGTTTAAGGTCTTTCACAAGGGCTCAACAGTGGCTGCATGGTATAACCAGCATTCACACCCTCAACCTTCCATATGACAACTACACAGTGACTACACACTAAGCTCTTACTCACCCCAGTAAACATGCTGTTACCATCACAGATACACAACTACATAAAAAATGTAAAATAGGCCACATAAAAATAAAGTTGCAAGAACAACATGAGACGCTAACAAATGGTGGCACAGCTGGTAGAGTAAATGCTGCATAGAAATCACAGAGACCTAGTTTTGATCTTTTAGGCTGCTTTCTATTCCCAAAAGTATTCAGATTGTGGATTTACTGCTGATAGCTGAATGTGAGAGTGAGAGAGTCGGTGTGTGTTTGGTGCCTCATGACAGATAAGGACCCCTGTTCAGAGTGTTTTCCCATCTTGCTCCCACTACAGTTTGTCCTGCTTGTGTCAGATGAAGCAGCTATTGAACTTTAAAAAGGTAATAGAAACCGTGGCGTTATTCATTCATTTAAATTAAAGTTACTTTGTGTGTTATCGTACAATGGCAAATTCAATCTATGTGGTGCAAGTGTGTATTGTAAGTAAAGTAACAGAACATGATCTCACATATAAACATCCATATAGGTCGATTGTTCCAGTCCAAAAATACAACCATATTGAGTGTCTGTGGGGATCAGCGCCCTCACTGGCATGTAGGCCAACCCACTGTTCATTCTATAAGGACTCATATCATGCTGACATTTTTAAAAAGCGTGTCGTTTTGTTTAATTTCCACATTTGTGTTTTGTTTGGGTTAAAAGTTGTGTGAATATTAGTGTTACAGTTAATAAAACAGAAGGTTAGATTTCTAGAGTGTGATTCGGACATGACTGGGTGAATTCCCTGGAAGTAAATTCAGTTGTATCGGACATAATATGACTTTTAATATGGCATAAAGACAGATGTGTGCAGAAAATGTCGATTCTCATACATGCTAGTGGGGACGTCGAACCACTTTAATATTTGTGTTCGCTTCATGAAACCTCCTTTATGTCCCCAGTGGTAGCTGAAAGATGCACTGCAGGCAGCAAGGTTCCAGCTAGGAACTTACTGAATCACTATAAACACCAGCCCTATTAGCTGGTGGTGATAACAATGTAACACAACAGTGTATTTGCCCCACTAGGACCAAACTAGTGATCAATAATGATGGATTTCAATGTAAGAGCAAATGTAATGACCTTAAACGCTACAGTGAAAAGCTGTACAGCATAAAATGTGTAGCAAAAAATGCTTTCGCTGCTTTAATAACCACATATATGTGTTGATGTTATACAATTCTGGGGTTGAAACAATGTAATGGTTACTGTAAGTACAGTAATAAAATAGGACTTTTATTTAGGTGTAATTAGACCATTTAGCTCGGGGCTGTTACACTGCAGTAATAGAATGTTTCTCTTCAATTTGATTAAACTTTGACCCCGTTTGTCGAGATGCTTACCACTGGTCTACTACAAGAAAGTGGGTTACAGAGAAATTGGGTTTGTTTGGGTTGTAACATTGCTGATGTAGCTTAAATGGATGTAATTTGCCATGAAAGCTTCATTACTCAACATGTACTTTATATCAATGAATTCCATTGATTTACCACCTCCGTCTACCTAATTAATGCTGCATTCTCAAAGTGATTAGAGCTCATAAATAAACAAATACTTCACTGTAATTTACTTTATAAAAATGTTTTTCCCCTCACCCTGAGAAAACAACAGCTTTTATTTCCTCACAGATTGCTTAACAAATACATAATTACCTCACAGCAAGAAAGTCCTGGTGCCCCCAGGTAGGGTGGGCTAGATCCTTTCTAGGTTTTCGGTTCTCTGGTAGGACCAACAGTCCAAAAACATGCAGCTAGGTTAATTGGACATATTGAATTGTCCTAAAGTTGAAGCTGTGTCTTGAACATAAAGCTAAACAGGTTTCATCCCCTCTGCAACTCAGACTGGATTATCAGCTTGACAAGCTTAAGCTTGGCATATGGGAAAACATTATATCTATTTGTTTTTATTTTTAACCACGATTTCATTGCTAACTGTGCTGTGTAAGTCAGGTACAGCTCATTATTTAGCCAGCATGAACAATATTTTTAACACTACAAGAAAGATTTCCTCAATATGGTGAAAGAAATTTACAAAAACAGATGGATGATATGCACTGAATGTGCCAAAGAACGGAGCATCATCAGTAACACAAGCCATAGTGTTTTATCATAGCTGTCCGAATGAAAAGCAGGTATCACCTTATTTAGTGTTTTTCACTTTTAACAAGTGTAGATTTTGAGTTTAGTTTTCTATATTTCCATGAAAGCAAATATCAAGATGACAAAGAAAAAAAATGTGTTTCTATTCTGCAACACTTTGTTTGAATTTGAAACTTCAAATGTAATTTATAAATATACTTGGGCTATACCCATGCTTTGATATGCTTTTTGGTGACACTGACGTCAAATCAAATCAAATTCAAATTACACATAAACAGATGTACAGTACAATGAAATGTTTCTCTTCGCATATCCCAACTTGTCTGGTAGGTGGGGTCAGAGCGCAGGGTGAACCGTAGTACAGCGCCCCTGGAGCAGACAGGGTTAAGGGCATTGCTCAAGGACCCAACAGTGTAGCGGAGTGTAGCAGAGGAGTGTAGGATTTGAACCCCCAACCTTTGGATTCCCAGCCCAACGCTCTACCCACTAGGCTACACTGTTCCTAAACATTTTGATCACGACATGATTTGAACACGCAACCTTCGGATCTGGAGTCAGACATGCTACCGATGCACCACAAGGCCTGACCCTGGTAGGAAAGCGAGAAGCATATAATATGTAATTTTGCAAGACCAAACAATGCTTATAGTACACAAAATCTTAACTAAAGCTACTGATCAGGCATAACATTATGACCATTAACCAATGATGTGACTAACTGATCTGGCTCCTCAATCCTGAACCTGTTAGTGAGTAGAATATATTAGACATCAGTTGAACATTATATACTCAGTGTTGATTTCAGTGATCAAATGATCTTGACCGGTTCAGAGCACCTGCAGAACTGCAGCGCTTGTGTGGTGATCCAGATCTGCCGTGATCCCAATCTATCAAAATTGATTCAAGAAAAGAACTGTGGTAAACTGATGACAGGGGAATGCTGCAATTTATAAAAGACTGTGTGAAATGCTTGGACATGGAAAGATAGATTCCCCCGCAGTAAACCTACGCTAAAAGCACAGAAGCTCAGCTGGCACAAACCACAGTCTTTCCACCTCATTAATTCTCCCTGCAAACAGACAGATTACAGGTCTATGGGTCTTTAAGTCCGAACATAAATTTAAGCTGTGAGAATGGATTAAGTGCTTCTGCTCAACACTGCCTCAATACCAACTGTAGCACAGCTGGTCAATAAAGACAGGACTATCATCCTACTAAAATAGCATTAATGACCATTTACATGACTAAAGAAAGAAATCAAATAATAAAACGAGAGAAAGAAAAGAAAATCTGTGATCAGATTTGCAAATGTGCTGATGTTAAAAGGCTCTGATTCAGCATTTGTTTCATTCTAAACAGTGCTGAGCAGAACATCTTTATGCTGTTACTTTCTTACAGAATAAGCGCTAAAAGAGAAAAAAAAATCTGCTTTTACTGCTTCTCACACAGTTACAGTAAACAGTGCATACATTTGTTAAGTCTTATTTATGACACTGTTTAATATGAACTCTGTTCCCATGTTATTCATCTAGTAATAGAAACTAAATGTTCAAAACATTCAGGCCAGTATTTGAATAAGCATGCACAAACATTATACGGCTATCTGCTACTCAGATCAGTTTTTCTAATAAGTGACACTGGAATATGGACTATGTGATTATATGGGGACTGTAATTGCTTAATGCTTAAGCTACTATGGTAGAGATCAGAATAATGCCAGTTCAAACTCTACTAACAACAAGTTGCCACTGTTGGACCTTATGACTCAAAATGGCGTTCTATTGTAATTGTAGGCTAGCTAGATACTTTATTAGTATAGATAATTTTAGGAGGATCCTTCAAGAAAATTAAGGTTTTAGCAGCAGCATCATTACACAATACAGTCAAATAAGTAAATATAGCCAGCCTAAAACTGCCACAGTTTGATGAGAAACTACAAACTTGGACAATATCAACTTGAACAGCTGAATCTTGACCTGTCTAGAAGATAAATCTTTTTCAAAAGGTCATGAATGTGCATTTATTATATATACACATTATGTATCGAAGGCACAGCTGTAAAATGTATATGTTCTCACATAAACTTGTTGTGGCTGTCAGAGCTCTTGTTTAACGTGCTAAATCTATATTTAATATCTGTGTGCCCATCTCTTTTATATGTCTAAAGCTTGTCTTCCTCTAGTTCCTCTAATTAATGAAACAGTAGCCAAATACATTCATCCATTGGTCAAGTGATGTTCAGCAAATTGACAGTCAGGCATCTACACAGTATTTTGCAGATTCAGCACCATGGACAAGGCACAGTCAGAGGCAATAAAAATAATGCAACAAATTAAGTTATGGCAAATGTAATACATTTTGGAGGATTAAATATAGCAGCCTAAGACATTTCTAACCTATCCTAACATCTAGTGTTATGTTTACATTAATCAAAAATGACACGAAAATCCTATTTGATAACTACAACTATCAAGTGTCATTGATGTACAAACAAATCTAAAACAAATAACGGATAAATATTGGGTTTGTTTATCATATTTTAATGTGGTTACAGACATGACAAGAAATGGCCACTCATTACACACGTTTTATTAGTACACAGGATCAAACACGGTCATGGGCGATTTAGTATCTCAAATTCACTTCACTTGCTTGTTGTTGGACTTTTGGAAGAAACTAGCACACCCGGACTAAACCAACACAGACCAACACAGGACCGAATCCAAGAACTCTGCTACCTGCTTAGCCAATGTGTCCTGAATCTTGTATAATGAATCATGAATGAAAGCAAAGTGTAAAATATGTTGTTAAAATCCAATTACCTCCAACACAATGCATAGTTTTGTAATAAAAACCTCAGATGGCCAGAAATGTCCTGCGTTTACTGTTGTGCAATCCACAGCAAGGTTATCTTTTTTATTCATTTTTATAAAAAGCATATTCACTATTTATTATCTAGGACATAATGTCTGCAGCAAAATGTTTCACTTTGAAGTGAAATTGTTGAACATCGAGTATTTTAATGTGTTTCTTTCAGCATTTGCTAAGCATTTCAGTAGGTTTAACACATGTTTGCTGGGAAGCACTGAAGCAGTTTGCTAACCCTGCCCTCTGTGTCAGAACATTTACTTTAGCTCTGTTCTCTTTATATACAATACAGACTGATGTTTAAATTTACTGTTTGTCTTAGCAAAGTTTAAAACCACTAAATAATAATTAGCAGCGTTACATTCTTGATTCTACTATATTTGGACACCTGAACCCGGAGCTGAGTGCTGCTGGGCACTGGGTAGGTCACTGGAACTTGCTCTGCACTGGGTACAGTAAAGCTGCAAAAGTAAAGGTCCGCATGTGGCTGCAGTGTTTTACATAAAAAGCCTTTAATGTCTACCTTATCAACTGAATGACTATATTGTCCACATAATTCACACCAATATAATATGCACTTATATATATAAGGCTTTTTCATAAAAAAAACTCTATTTTGACTGGGTGCCAGAAGATAACAGTCTAAGAAAAACACTATCAAAACGTAAGTTACACAATAGTTTGTAAACTGTAATATGTAGCGTAGCACTATTCCCCCTGGGCACAGAAAGCTGCAGTGTATTGTAGATGTGTTTAGGTATAACATGAGGTCAAACCAACATGTAAGTACTGCTAGTATTGAGGTTTTACTACTTATGCCTTACTGCACCATAACACACAAACACCAACCCAAAGTAAACAGAAAGCGGAGGGTGTGTGTGTGTCAATCATACACTGTTCTCACATATCATTTTTAATAAGGAAACCACTAAGAGTTTACAGAAAAACCCCTGAGCTCCAAATTAGAAACATCACTGCTTGATCAGTAATAAAACACCGCTATCAGAGATGGAGTTGCACCGTTATTTATCAAAGCAGTATAAGATTTAAAATATGAAACCATATAATGTGTTTTTGTACTTTATGTATCAAAGTATTTGATTGACATGATTATTGTTGTGACATAACAGGGTTCTTGTTTGGAGTAAATATTTTAAAGAAACAGGGTCAGGTATGCAAGGGCGTGTAAGTTATAGCGTGATTATAAAACTTATTATTAATCAATAACATACAAATTTTTAGACGATGTACTAATTTGATTATGCTGTAAAACATCCACCTTGGCGTTTTTTTTTTACTCTGACAAAACAGCCATTTAATGGCAGTGATTTGTTTTTGTTTAATGGTATATTTGTTTGTCTTGGTATACTTGTACTGTACGATCCGAGAGATTCAATGATTCGGTGTAGTGATAGCTAAGCATTTAGGACAATTGATTATTGATTAAAAGGTTTCTGGTTCAATCTTCACCATTACCAAATGGCCACTGTCCTTGAATAAGACTTTGGCTATTTACATTACACTCGATCAGTATGTTAAACTGACTCAGATGCTGTGAATTGAAATTCACTTTATCTTTAGCTTAAGCTTTACATTTGCAGTACACGGTTGGTGTTATGAATGGACAGTGAACCCAAACACTGCAGGGATAGATTATAAATGGATATGCAATAGTGTCTGAAACAACAACATTGTCATTATCATTAGTATTAATCCCTATACTAGATCCAGAGTGTGGTCGTGTCAGTATATAAGGTGTAAGATAATGAAATAAAACTTCATACTGAGAAGAATCCAGATGTGCCAACGAGAAATCTTAACTATACCAAACACCACGATAAATAAGAAGCCCCAGTATTGCATTCCTAGATGATCCACAAGTGCCACGGCAACATCACACAAGAACCAAGACTTTACTTCGTCATTAAAAAGACTTAACACATCGAAAACAAAGTGCACCTGGCCACATCAAAACAAACGACTCCTACCGTGCATTCATCCATGCATGTCCGCACCGAGTACACGTCCGTTTCGTATTTCTGTACCAGCAGCTCAAACTCGTGGTATCTCTCCTGAGCTCGCCGGTCGCGGCTCTGGTAATCCTGGACGCACCGGGTGCAGGTCGCCATATCCAGGCCACAGCTGGCGTTGACCAAATCCAAAAGGGAATAGGAATCACAAAACGGCAGGTACAAATCGCTCAGGTTCCACTCGGGGGTCGAGAGCCCCGAGCACACGGCCTTGGCGTCGGTCACCGCGAAGCAGCTCTTGGACACGCTGTCGGGATGGCACGCTTCCAACCGCCGCAGAGGTCTGCTAGAATTCCCTAGGAAAAGAAAAGGGTGTTCGGGGAAGGGTCGGTACTCCTGATCTGAGGCGTCCCTGGACGCGGGTTTGCCGCTGCTGGTCCTTGTGGCCTCGGCGCACAGCCACAGGCGATCAGCGAGCAGGACGCTCGCAAAAAACACGGAGGCCAAGCGCAGTCGCCATCGCTGGGCCCGGTGCGAATCGGCGGATGTTTTGTCGTCCTGGCGGGGTGCGGAGCGGATGCTTAGGCCGTCATCTTGCTGCCGACACGTCCGAACACCCCTGGTCATATTTTAGGAAAGCGCGGCGCCGGCCGACTCCACCGCGACGGCTCCTCTGCCACAATATTCATTGACTTTGGGGGGTGGACTTGATGGATATTTTTTTTCTCTGCTCCTCTCTCTCTCTATCTCTCCCGTTCTCTCTCTCTCTCACTCGCTCTTGCTCGCCCACACTCACGCTATAGATCCGAGTCGCTCTTTCTGCGTCGATTCGCTTATTTCGGGTCGGCTAATGCGCGCACTGATAGTGTGCCATTACCACACGCTGGCATATTCCCATAGTGCCCGGCTCTCGAGAGGAAAGCCTGCTTCTCCGTGCCAGCATTTCTCTCCTGCTTCTGCCAATGCTCGGGTCTCTGCGAATTCTTTCCCCCCCCCGCCGGTCCTTGTCAAAGGAAGAAGGCGAGAGCGCGGCGCTGCGGTGCGCCGGTTTGCCTGCTCCGGGTTTGGGCTGATTGCCTCATCGAACCTTTTCGCTTGACAAGCTGGATCATCTTTGGTCCTGGGTTAAGTTGTCGCCATGTTCGCTTTGGTATACTTTTTTTCTCTTTAAAGAGGGAGCTGGGTCATTTGCGTCATCTCCAGCGTGGCGGTCGGTCCATCCTGGCGCAGTGGAGGACTGTGAGCGATGGCGACACGGACACGCCGATTCAATAAAAGCACTAAACTGTCCGCCTGCAAAATCCCCAGCGTTCAAGACCCCGGCAGCCTTTTCCACGTCGTTCTTCTACTTTTCTCTGCGAGTAAAAGTACTGCGAGATAAAGATCCACCAACGACTGGAATACGTGTTATTTCTGGCTCGATACGGCGCTGTAAATTCACGTTGCGCGCAAAATAATAGTATTGCAATAGTATAATCTTCAATGGACTGACTAATCTAAAACTACAGTATTGTTTACGTGAGTAAAATCATGACAAACAAATAAAACTAATCAGAACACCGTGTCATTGTGCTGATGGTTTCCAGAAACGCGTCCGCTTCGCTGTTTCTGTGACCGCGCATTCACACGAACGCGCGCGCGCGCGCGCACACACACACACACACACAGGTTCCTATAGCGAGTGTTACTAGATTTGCCAGGTATTTCCATTGCGCATGCGCAACCGCATTTAACAGTCAGTACGCAGGGGCCCCTTTAAAGTGCCTGCTGTTCAGAGACTGGAAAACAACTAATTTATCCTCAAAACTGTAAAAAAACTAGGTTATGAGTAATCCTGTCAGTGTCTGTGAGTGTATTATTAGTCAGAAAGGTGGCACCTGAACGAGGTGGAGATACACACTTGTCTGTTTGAATCTTGTGTAGCCCGAAATGATCTGTCTTTTGTACAGCTGACCTTAAACAATTAAAACAATCCAGGTAAAAACCAGCTAGTTAATACACCCTATGCTGGTTGCTTACAGCTTGTTTACTAACTCTTGGCCAGTATTGGGTCTTTTACTTCTTGATGCCCAGCTGGTCTTGAGCAAAACTTTTGAAAAAGGACATACAGACACTTAATGAGT
>JAOTRQ010000031.1:1326546-1337986 GCA_028565875.1 Hoplisoma paleatum
ACCAATAGAATTTGTCCGACTAGTAATTTTTTCGGTCGACCAACGAATAATCGATTATTTGCGGACAGCCCTACTAAATACTAACACACACTGGGTCAAATACAAAAAAGTTTAATTCATACATTCATATTTAAACATCATGACATTGGCTTTTCCAGCACTGTATGATCATACACATTCCTTTCTTTAAGCTAATAAATTGTGTTCCTTCATGAGAGTAAAAACATCTTGATTAGGATGATGTCCACTGAGATCATGAAGACTACTTGCATATTCCTTGAGATATCTGAACCTGTAAGCCTTTACTCCAGGATGTGACGCTGGATGGGTTTTCTTTTCAGGAACTATAACCTTAATGACTGCATCCAAATAGTTACTGTTTTTTTCTGAAGGCACTTGGAAAATTTCTTGACGGGGTTTTAACAAAATCCATCTTGTAAAAAACGTAACAAGGTAATACTTAAGTATTTACATTATTATGAACACACCAGCAAAACTGTACATTAACAAAGTTGTGCAGTTAATTAGTAATTAACATTTCAATTCAATTGATATATAGTAACTTATAGCCAGTGAAATGAAATGTAAATGCAATAGAAATATCCATATGGCTAGCATTCTAAATACAAGAAAACATGTAAACGAACAAGGTTTCTTCGAACAGGTGCTCTGTTATGTGTATTATCCAAGGCACTTAATCAAAAATGACTTTAAACTGGTCTGACACAAATACCCTGATTTTTTATTTATCTAAATGGTTGATTATAAGCCAAACGCATGGCTTCTTTACTGTGATATGTTCCAGTTTCGACAGTTTGCAGTAGATTCAGATTATGAAAATATGTTCTTTCTAAAAAGATGAGTTATTTGAATAAAAAGGTGTTTGGTAAAAAAAAAAAAAAAACCTGAATTTTTAATTCGATTTTGATTCCTGTATCAGTGCTTTTCCCTTGTAAAATATATTTACACTATTTGCTCGCATCTTAACATTAATTAACAGTATCTATTTTGTCAAAAATAACGATAGAATTATTCATACAATGTTTACAATATGTAGACAGATCATCAAACATAGTAAATATTTTAACATACAATATATACCATATGAATCCCTAAGCCATCATGTTAAGGAACTTGTTTTCTTCTGCAAGAGTCGTTAACATAGAGCTCATATCACCAATAGCCATATTGCTAATACCTGCTGGTACTGAGGCAAGAGTGACGGAGTTACGTGGAGTTGTGAGTCTTGAGGAGTTCTGAGATAGACTTTGCAAAAGTCCAGGGCTTAATGTTCCAGACATTAGGCTAGAATGATCTCCATCATCCAGCATAGCATCAAAGTCTATTTGCGTGTGCTCAGCATTATGAGAAGTGTCCACTGTGCTGGTAACCAGATTTACCCCAGGTGATGCCATTTTAACCATTGCATTACAAGTAGCTTGATTGGCAGATGAAGACATTGTTGAGTTATAGTCCATGGCCTCACCTGAATAGTACAAACTGTTATTTCCACTGGGTGGATGGGTAGTTCCAGATGGTCTTTTAGGACTTGCCTCAGAACTGTTAAAGTCAGAGCTATTATTAAACAAGGAGGAGTAACCAGTCTCCTGAGGCAATCCTAAACCTGAGTGATGTCTGCTTGAAGGTTTGGGTTCAGCTGGGGGTCTGGGCTGAAATGACACACTTCCTCTATTTTGCAGGGCTGTTTGAGAATATGACACATAATTCTGGTGGTTTTCCATATGTGAGTAACCAGGCTTAAAATTTTGCATTTCCTGATTCTTCAAAGTAACATTAGTACATATTTGCCCCTGGTAAGTGTTTTCAGACAAGACATTGGAGTTTATTTCCTGCCTATATCCTCGATGGGCTTTTGCTTGCTCATTGAGGTTCTTACAAGAGTTCACAAATGACTGTCTAGGGTGCTGAATAGGGTTGATTCTTGCATTGTTCCTGTATATGTCACCCTGCTGCAGAGGAGCCATGTTCTGGCTGCCTGGTACAGACTGTTGATTTGCACTAAAGCTTTCAAGAGAGCCCATGTGCTGTCTTTGCTGAATCAGGGCCAGGTTGGCTCTAATAAGCTGCTGCTTTGGCCTTGACGTGTCGTCTACCGTACCTGAGCTGACTTCATTCCATTGCACAGGCATGTGATTTTTATTTATACTATTAGATGCCTGAAATGGCTGCTGTGAGCCTGGGCTGATTTGAAATTGGGGCATTACTTGCTCTACCTGGTTTATGTTTGCATTTACCAAGGCCATCCGTCGTTGGCTGTGAAATTGTTGCTGTGGCTGGGAGTTCATGTTGTTTTGAAAATTATGTGCCTGGTCACTGTTGAAAGCCATTTCCTGATTCGAGCCAGCATGCTGGGACCTAAGGTACTGTACCACATCATCTGGAAGCACCATGTCATCTTCAACCTGTTCAGCTTTATCCATGGCCATATTTTCCATGATGACGTTCTCAGAGATGCTTGCAGGCCTTTGGTTGAAAGAGTGTCGATGCAAGGTGCCATCAGAATAATTGTTGTTTTGCAGATTAACAATTTGCAGGTTAGGAGTCAGCTGAGATGGATTCATGCTACTCATGCTGTTGTAACGCTGAACACGTGGCAAGGACAGAGGATCCAGAGTAGTCCTGCGAACAGGGTCACTAGCTCTTCTTGGCTGATTGTTTGGGATTTCATGAGGCATCATGCCAGGTGCTCCATAGGTCATATCGCTGCAGCGCCTTGAAATGGTTGCAGCCCGGGCATGGAACAAATGGGACGAACTTTCCTGGGAATCACTGTACAAGGCCATTCTGGTTCTAAGGCTCATGCGGTCCATATTTGGTAAAGGTGTGGGTGGAGCACCCCCAGTGGCTGCTGCATATTTTGCCTTCAAGCGGTAATGCTGGGCTGGCGTGAGGCTCAGGAGGCTGGGCAGAGCATTTCCACCACACTGACTGGCCTCACTAGATCGACGGGAGAGATCTGTGGAGATGGGATCGTAGGAGTCCGCCGAGCTGACATTATTGTTGCGTGCCCCAAACTGTGAGGTTTCACTGGAGCGGCGGCTGGAGTAGCAGGGTGAGATTCCAGAGGATCGACGGCTGAGCGTGTAGGCTGAGCTGAGTGTACTGGTGGTGCTGTCTCGCCGATCATTTAGCTGGTTTATTACTGTCATTTCACACAAGGGTAAATCTGCAAAACGTTGGCATGGCAGGCCAGCACTTTGAAGACCCATATTTGAACCATCCAGCAAAGATCCTAAAGAATTAAAAGAAGTTTTATTAGATTACTACATTATCATGAGACATTTATTGAGGCCAGTGTATAAGCGTGCCAGACATGCTTACCGGCAGATGGAATAGGAGGGAGCTTGCTGTTTCGGACTTGTGGAGCTGTGTTTGTCCAAGAGCAGGAGTCTCTCATGGTCTTCAGTTTCTCTTTCTTTATGTGCTCAACTTGTAGAAGGACTCCCCTGTTTTTACGTAGCTGGAGACCTACTCCTGCTGAGGTCAGTGAAGAACCTGTGGAATCTATGACAGAATGGTCATCTAGAGTGCAAAGGTCACCCAGACTGCTTCCACTGTGCATGGCCATCTCTACTCCACTGTCATTGTTGGTGGAGCTACCAAGTGGCGATGGCTCGCTGCTGCATGATGACTGACCACCAGGGCTGGACTGATACATCTGCAAAGCAAATCAACTTTATTTAATATCTGCTTTTATTACACCAGTGAAACAAAACCATGTATCTTACTTTTGACTCCCCTACAAGTTGTAATACTGCTGTAATACTGTAATATTGCAAGTTTACTGCTACTATTGTGTATGTTGGATAATTCTGTAGACAAGAGTAAATGTAATGCTTTAAATGCTTTACTGATAGAAATAAGTTAGTGATTAGCATAAGCAAGAAATCCATAATTCAGAAACTATCTATGTAAAGCAATCTGGGGCTCTCTGTGTGGTGTTTGCATGTTCTGCTAGTTTCTATGTGGGAGGTTTTCTCCGTGTAGGCCGGTTTCCTTCCACAGTCCAAAGACATGCAGTCAGATTAATTGGAGATAATGAAATTGTCCTGTGTGTGTCTATACCCTGCAAGAGACTGGTGACCCGTGTTTAGTGTATTCGCCTATTGTGTGTCCCACTGTGACCCTAAATAGATTTAAGCAGTGGTGAAACTAGATAATGGATGGTTGGTTGGATGGACAATTATATGGATGACTTTATGTGGATATTAACATTACTGCCATAAATGCAGAAAAGTTTTGATCGACTTCTTCACATTTTAGAAGTGGAAAAACTGGGTCATGCAAAAAAATATTTAAACAAACTCAGTACCTTTCAATAGTAAGTTTGCTTTGCACAACAGACAATACAAATACCAGGCATAACATTTTGACCACTGACAGGAATTGAATAACTGATTATCTTTATTACAGAAAATGTTGGTGGGTAGTTAGTAAATGTTTCATGCTCAAAGTCAGCGTGTTAAAAGCAGGAAAGTTTGATTAGGGCTGAATTGTGATTTCTAAATGACTGGGTCTAATTGTTTAAATGCTTTTCAACAGCCGAGTTATTATAGCTTAAACTGTTGAAGAGGTTTATACTGGTTCTGATAGTAAGGTGTCAGAATGCATGGTGAATCATTGTTTGCTTTTACACAATATTAGGAAAGCTGTCATAATGTTATGCCTATTCAATGCACTTAAAACAAATATATGGGTATTACAATGCTGTACTGGTGGACTGTGGATGGATGTATACACAAAAAAGCAAAATAGAAATTATCCTCACCTGAGTACCGTCTGTCCATTTACAGCATTTAAAAGTAGTAAAGTAAATAAGATTTACTTTAAAGACATTTAAAGTCAACTTTATGGAACTGTTAACTATAACTCACAAACCACCCACTGACCACAACAGAGAAAATACTCCAGCACACACACATATATATATATCATAAAAATGAAAGAATAAATAATTACTTAAAAATAAAAAAATAATGATTACAAAACTACTGTGTTTTCCCGATAGTAAGACACCCCCGATTGTAAGACGTATCGGGGGTTTCAGAGGGGTCGGCTAATATAAGCCGAAACGCGGGGGTATTGCCGCCTCCCTCTCATCTAGCTGCACGCCGCCTACTGCCTACGTCCGCACCGTCCCCTTCTCCATATGTCGCCGTGTCTGCCACCTCCCTCTGATCTTAATGAGTGCCGCCTCCTGCCCACTTATGCGCCGCCCCCCCTCCGTACGTCACCGCGTCTGTCGCCTCCGTCTGATCCAAATGATTTTTTTCCAATATAAGACATACCCTGAAAGTAAGACATAGTGGGGCTTTTGGGGATAAAAAGAAAGTAAGACACTGTCTTACTTTCGAGGAAACACGGTAGTATTTTGAGATGCATGGTGGCTTATAGGTAGCACTATCACCACAGCAAGAAGTGATACATTTCCGCATAAAATAAAATGGCCTTTGTATTTTCTGAGCACAGTTCAGAAGGAAGTATGCAGATATTCACAAGACGTGTGCTTTGCGTATGGTTTGCATGGTCCCTTGGTGTCCTTTAAGTGGGGAAACATGCACACATACGTATAGTATAAACCCACACAGTGACTGGACCAGTGTAATGATACACTCTGCAGCAAGCAACTGAAACCACAGAAGAAAGACCGAGCAAGGATTTGGCTAGAGATAAAATAGAAATGACAGAAGGGAAAGTGAAAAAATATGGCAGGTCATATATGTTTGAGGAAAGAATCAAGGCGGGAGGAACATTAGCCTAGATCACAAGAAAAGAAACAATTTAGCCCAACTGACTGTTCACTTTTATCTCTGACAGATGGTGGAGAGGAGACTGCAGGTATAATACGAATGTGCCTGTACTGAACACTAGACAAAAATGTTTTCAGTTAACCTAAGAACTAGATATTAGTTTAGCCAATTGGAATACAGCACTTGAAAATGCAGATGATATTATTTGGTGTAAATGTCTAATCTAGTAGCTTGTAAAACAGTGTAAATTCTTTAAATTGACCTTAGTGTTTCCATAAGCTGTAGTTTATTTTTTTGCCCATATAACTGTGTCTGTTATCAATTCTAACATCTAAATCTCGTTCCTATTTCAAATGATAATATTTACATGTACAGAGCATACTATGTAAAATTCTATTGAATGTGATTTATGCTTTATTGTTTAATTCACAACATTATGTCTACATCTGAGGTTAATACGGAAGAGACATCCTTTTGCTTAACATCACCTACCTCAATACAAATGTATACAAATATGCTAAATACTAAAAATGAGAACAAATTTGAGACAGTAAGGAAAGCACATAAAAAATGCAGCATCTCTCACATTAACCTGAGAAATTCTATTTTTCTTGTGCTCAATTTATGTTTCTTTTTTTAATGAACCTGTATCTCTGCATTGCATTAAAATTTGCTATAGGAAAATATAGGGCTAGTACCTTGTAAAAAAATTATAGACTCGTCATAGTTTCTTTCTCTACAGTGCAAAACATTATGAATCTGGACGAGCCGTGTCAGTACATGTAGTGCCTGAATAAAACAACCTCTTGGTAACACTATGGCTGCAGAAATGTCATTTGTTGTCTTTGAGTTGTTGTATCACATATAACTGATGTAGCCACAATAAAGTAACAGACCCATTTACCACTATTTAACACTTTTAACATCATCCACACTATCAAAAATAACATAATAAAATGACTATTGTATTTAAAATACTTTCATCACTGTTTTTTACACACTTGGGAATTATTCATCTGCATTTACCCCAATCAGTGGGCAATAAAACACACATATACACACACTACTGAACACATACTAGGGAGAAGCATTGAGCACACATGTCCAGCGCAGTGGGCAGCCCAAGCCATGGCACCTGGGGAGCAGCAACTTTGATCCTACTAAAGCAGTTTGTGTGAATAGCTTTAGTTATTTTACTATAAATACATCACAGTTTTGACACAAACATTATGGGTCCACAATGAATTGTGTATTTTTACATATATGTTTAGATTAGGACCCCAATGATCTTTGTAACTTTTCCCCTTACAGACACCCTTGGATAAGCAGGCCTTGAAAATCTCATACTAATTATTAGTTGCACATTAAACTTTCATGAAGCATGTCTTGACACGACAACCCAGTCAACTAAGACGGCCATTTTGATTTGATACAGAATGCTTAGTATATGTTTCATATTCCAGTCACCTCTTTCAGGGTGCCAAGGTCATCCTCATGGTTTGCAAGGTTAGTCTCAACACAGACTTTGGAATTTCCCGTCCCAGAACTATGCATTTGGCTTTAGAACAAAAGCAAGCTTATAACAGTCCCTAAGTGATGTCCAAGTTCATATTTTGGTAGGTAAGCCCTGAGGCTTAAGTCAGGCAAAAAGAATGTGAGGTAGTGTGTAAATCTGTACAATGAAAGGCTACAAGGAAGCATATCATTATTATATAATTGATGCATGTTAGGGGAAGAGAGATGCATTCATTAGAGTCTAAGGTTAACTAAATAACTTAATTTAAAATGCTTAACACAATTAAGATTGTGGGTGTAAAAGTATTTTTAATGCTGAATCATTCAACATCTGGACAAATCAGATTTTAGGCAGAGGTAGATCAGATGCCTACCACCAGCATCACAACCGCGGTGAGTCCGAGAAATAAATCTCTACAAAAAGGTTTGTATGTGCGGAAAGCTGAATTGTTAAACATTATCCTTAAAGGTATTAAATGATGTATTGACTGTATAATGCATCTTAAAGGTAGCTACAAATGTTATTTCAGTTTTTAATAAGTTTGTTAATATGATATCTTGTTTGTGTCTTATTCCATTCCAAAGGGTCTATACTGTAAGAAAATAGCAAATATACCCTTCAAAAGTTTGTACTTTTCTACTATTCAAGAGAAAATAGAATAGAAATTTTTGGGAAATCTGAATAAGATTAAAAACATCAAAAAAAACAACCTCAGTGAAAAAATGTCAATCTTAAAGACATATAACTAAAAGATTTTTAAAAGCTTTAAATGTGTCAAACTCTTGACACTTAACACAGCAAACCACAACTTCATGAAACACCTATTCTAGCTGTTTTACACAAAGAGAAATCCATCCATCAATTCTTTCTCGCTGACAAGATCTTGGCCCAAATTCATGGGAGTTTTCATTTAACATCCTAAAGCTTCTGTTTGGAATGTTGGGCTTTTTTCCATTCCTGCATCCCTAAACCAAGTCTGCAACCTTCTTATGACATCTAAGGTGTTTATAAGGTGTCTAAGGTGTTTCCAAATAATGAATATTTGTTATGCAACATGGCAATGGAGTTATCGTTTGTTGTTGTTATTAATTCAATTGCAAGTATTAAACTTGCATAGCAATTTTTTTTTTTGCATGTTAGCATTAGTGAGTTCTTGTTAGCAAATTTGATGACTCAGTAGGTAGCACTTACATCTCAAAACAAGAAGGTCCTTCTTCCCAAGTGGAGAAAAAATATTTTAATTCATTTACAATAAAGGATTTAATGGTTTTACAACCAGACTGAAATACTTAAATAATGAAATTTGGACACTGGTCTAGTAAAAAGTGCCAAAAACTTGTTGTTGTTGTTAACTTGCCTTTTGATAGCCGATTGAGTGTGAAGATCGCTGGTTCAAATTCAGGTTCTGCCACTGTTGAGTCTTTGAGCTCCATGGGCACCATTCGATGGCCCTGCACTCTTCCAAATAAACTGGGATGCTAAAAAAGATTGTCATTATACTGCACATCTGTATATGTCTTCAAATTTTTACTTGTTTACTTATGGAACGTTCAAAATAAATTCTCTAACCATATTTTTAGTGTAACATTCTTTCGAAACAAAAAAAATATTGGAAATTTTGATTAGCAATAAAATGTTATTGTATATAATTCATCTAGTAAAGTAAATTAAAACATTTTACAAATTATCCCCAAGCCTTGGTAATTGGATTGACGTAATATACCATAATTTTTCTTTAATGACAACATGTACGACCAATTATATTTATTGCTGTGATAAAAGAGAAAACCCAAGCATTCACTTACAAACTTTCACACAGATCATAAGTATTGGTGAGAATCAAAGCCTTGCCTTGGGGCTGTGTAACATTAATACCCGCTGCACCACTGTTATTTCTTCTGTCACCACTCCATTGCTTTCATTCACCAACATTTGACCCAACATTTAGTTTGAAACTTCTCTCTTCAAACCGCCTAGATAACCATTCGACTTTCTATTCCTTATCTCCACTTTCTCTCTCGCTTCCACTATTTCCAACCTGTCCTCCTCTACTCCACACTCTCCATGGAACCTTCTTTCATTATTGCTCTCTGACCCCCACCCAAACATCCAGACAGGCCTGAAGGAGTTGCGTGCGATGGAGAGTGGGATAGTCTTTCATCAGGCTTGCACAAGTGAAAGAGGGGTGGCAAGCTACCGAGACCCAGATCAGTTTTCAAAGAGATATGTTTTCATTTGTTTTTCCTCAACATTTCACTGCTGGTTGAGAGCGAATAGATCCCCTCCTCTTTGCATAGTGAGGGGGAGTGAAAGGATGTTTTCAGGGGCATCTTTGCTTTGATTGTGGGAAAGGTTTGATTTCTGGCAAATTTTTAGACAGATATTATCTCCTTCTGGGATGTATTTTTGTGTTCTGGCTTTTCTTTGAACTTAAGTAAAGATTCAAATTGTTACCAAGTGATTGCTTCTTCTGGAACCCTGCCCTCTGAAAATAAAATTGTTCACTATATTCTGGTAGACATTAAGTTAATGAAATCAGATGAAATAATTTTTGGTTCATCTAAGTCAGAATACATGTGATGTGGTGCTTCAGGTTCTTGAGATCTATAAACAGATATGTTGCCTTTCACGTCGGTGCTCCCATATTGGACTGATTGTTTTAAATTGTTATGTAGTTCCAGAACTTTAAAAGAGAGCTGCTGTAACTTCTCTTGATTGTGAGGTGGTTCATCTTAATGGGCATTCTGATAACATCTCCTTTTTAGCTTGCCAATACCATCCAAAAATTGCATTACTTCTCTAATGCCCAGTGACTAAAGCATTGTGACTGGCCTGTACACATGCAGGCTCCTGAACATAGGTTTAATGCACTGGTTGCTTCAATGACATCAATGACAATACACATGTTGCATGTTTTAGGAAATATCAAATACCCAGAATAAAACAAATCAAACACATCACAAACAGTTATTAGACGATTAAACAATTTGTATTTAGTGTATATTGTACTGAAGTTTGTGCAGCGTACAATTCACAGTGTAGGAATAAAAGAAGCATCTGTTCTGGGGGGTGTAGCCTCATTGCTCAGTACTCCATCATATCTAGTCTCATGTTGTTTTATAAGACAGCAGAGCCACACTAAATCTAGCTCCAGAAGACAAGACTAGTAAAAAGAGCTTTACTGGTTGATGGCATAGACCACCATGACGTGAGGATGATTTGTATTTGTACCATAGCAGTGAGACACCAAAACCTATAGCCATACCAGAGTTATGTGTTCATCCTTCCTTTTCTTTTATCTTCAAGTTTGTGTATGTGGATGCGTCTGCTTCTACCTTTAACACCACTTTGGTCTGCCACTTTCAGGGAAACTCATGTTGCAGATATACAGTGCTATAATGTTACAGAGCCAGTCATAGTAAATAAATCAGTCTCCACCGGAGCAAATGTAACACACCTGTGGATGTCAGTGTTCTGAATGCACGTAATATACCAGAGCCGAAACTTTTTACTTTCTCCATGCAGAAAATAAAACCTGAAGCATACAAAACAATAGATGTCATTAAAAAACAGACAACAAAACAACAAAATGATACTGCAGGAAACAGTGAACGATGTTATTACATACATTTTATTTAAAAAACTTAATTCCAGTGAATATAACTCTGCACACCAATCACATTCAAACTCATCTCAAAGAGTAGCACTTCTAGTTGGATTAACCGACTCGCACCTGACTGCAAAATCAATAGTTTACACAGCTGAGAAAGAGTTAAAGGAATTGAAGGAATATGTTAAAATGTGTAACCCGAACACTGGATGGGATGGATAGGATTGACTGGGTCTGGTGGGTGAAATTTTCAGTCACTATGTAAGTACCCAACTGGCAGATAGAGAGGTGCGTCTGCAGAATACATACATTTCACTAAAAGAAGATAAAAAACATCTTCAAAGTATAAAGTTTTTACAAAAAAACAATAATTTAACACATAAGCTTTAAATGTAAATATATATATATTAGGGCTGTCCACGACCAAGGATTTTGCTGGTCGACCAGTGGTCGTCATTTACTTCAACTAGTAGTCGACTAAAAATACCATTTTGACCGGGATACATATTTGTGAAGTTTTACCTTTAATGCCGGGCTGCCGCA
>JAOTRQ010000031.1:1338086-1352249 GCA_028565875.1 Hoplisoma paleatum
GAAAGTAAGACATAGTGGGGCTTTTGGGGATAAAAAGAAAGTAAGACACTGTCTTACTTTCGGGGAAACACGGTATGACAGTCCTAACAGAATAATGCTGCAGAAGATAAACATGAGCTCTTACCAAAGTTGTCTCAGTCTTGATCGAACTGACATGCAGACAATCCTCCCCTCCTTTGGTGGTGCTGTTAGCCTCAGATAAACCCTCTGTTCCTTTTCCAGAATGTTTATGATTGGCCTCATTCTCCGCATTTCCTTTAGGTGGATGGGATTTGGTTGGAGCATCGCCGCGTGACTTCTTAGTTACATGCGCTTCTGGTCCGTGTACTGTCTTGACATGTTTCCTGAGAGAACTGGGGTCTGTGTAACGCTTTGTGCAACCGGGGATCTTACAGATGTATGGCTTCTGTATGGATGAAAAAAAACTTAAAGTGATTACGCTGTAATTATTGTTAATTTACTATATATTTCAATTTGCAATCTGAATAGTGTAACAGTGTAGGACCATGTGTATAATAATTGAATAAAAACAAATATCAAACCTCATTTGAATGTGTGCGGTTCTGGTGCTTGGCCCGGTCTGAAGCATTGGAGAAGGCTTTGTTGCAACCCTCATGCTCACACACATATGGCTTCTCCCCTGTGTGTGACCTTAGATGGGTCTTCAGGTTTTCTAGTCGAGAATATGCCTTGGAGCAGCCTTCAAACTAAAGAAACATTGAGATATGGGATATTAACAAAAGCAGGTCACAGCACTAGCAATGTGTCTATGACCCTTACAGGAATGTATTGTATTAACATCAAATAATGAAAGATGAGGGCAGTCTCAGGTCAAGAAAAATAGAGTTCTGTGAACACTTTAGTACTCACCGTACACTTGTGAGGTTTCTCTCCAGTGTGTCGTCTCATATGGACTACCAACATGTATTGGGCCTTAAAAGGTTTCTGTTCTCGTGAGCATTCCTTCCAGCGACACACAAATTCCTTCTTCTCACCATGGATGTGGTCATTATTGATGTGCTGTATGGAGAAAGGAGTTTCTGTTACACTTCAGTTTGAAATATTGTTATCTATCACTAATAATGGTGCTCTGAGCGCATAGCCAAAACCATTAAAACATTTTACCCATTAAAGGGACACAAGGATTCTGATACATAACCCCTAAACCAAGTCTAATGGTAGTTCTTAGGTAGCAGGCCAGCTTGTGAATGGCCTTCATCCAAAGGGTTAAGAAAAAAAACACTTTTATAAAAAGCTACATTTGTATCAAACCGATCAGATATTTATGTATACAGCTGCTTAAATTTATTTCAAAATAAAAGTAAATATCAGATTCATTAACTTAGGAAAGTGATCTGTTTCTTTCTAGAAATCATTTTTTCGTCCAAAACAATCTCTTGATATTAAAGCTACTCTTGTGAAAATATGGTTTATGTATGACCAGCATGACCATAATAACCCATGATCTAACCCAATTGTACAGCCATCACAATTTGGTCTTTGTCAAACTTGCTCACAAGTTTGATAATGGTCACATCATTCCTGTTATAACACATTCACTTAGAGGTTGAGATGATTTGCTTGCTGCCTAATATGTCCCTCCCACAATATGCAGTGGACACTCCAATATTTAAGTAAGACTTTGCTATGAATATGTCAACATATTACTTATTATTATAATAAGACTGTGAATTACTGTGTGGTCACATTCTAAAACAAACCCAGTACTATATGACTATATAATAAATACATTTTTGCATGAGAGAAGTAGAAGGTAGTATCTCATCCTTCTCATCGTTCTGATATGTTGTTTGTGATGCTCCAAAGATGACGCTCCAATGCTTGTACTAAGATTTGTCATTTAAAAAGATGTCTGTTCTGTTTGAAAAATACATAACTTTATTATAAAAAACAGGAACATATTGTTGTTAGGAATGCACTTCCCATTCCAGGTTCCTAGTCCTACTAAACTAAAACCATAATTTAAAGCTATGGAGAATTATTTGGAACAAATAAAACCAAACACCATGTAATTATTTTGCTTTCTCAAAGGGTGTAATTTGATGAACACAGAAAATGCACAGATTAAAGCCTAAGTACCAATGAGGGCTTGTATGGACGAGATATAAAACCTGTTGCTGTTCTCAATCTGCAATTTTCAAATAATTATAATCTTTCCCAATATGCTGACAATTTCTTGGGTGTTTTATCTCATTTGTAATAAAAAATTATTTCAAAACAAATAAATGTGCAGTCCAACACAATTGCTCATTTGGAACCAAATTAGGCAAAATACAATTTACTTAACCCTCTAGAACCAATAAAACAATGCTCTTCTCGGACAAATGCAGACATATTCCCCACAACATCTGGAGTTATGCTGTTTTAGGAAACAAAAAACTAGAGGCCACAATATTGACCTATATTAATCACACTATAAAACCCTATTTTCACTCTTGATTTTGTTCTGTAAAGCCGGCCAGACCTCAAGATTTCAGGCCTGGACAAAAGTCTCAAAGGTTGTGAGTGATTCTGTCATGGTGTAAAGCACAAGATGTTAATTAGATAGTGGCTGATGAGTCATGGCAGAGCCACATCACAACTACTGGCACGAGGATGGATTTAGTACTGGGCCACAGCAAGGTCAATGTCCAGGGGGAATTTGGAGAGGCCATGAGAGTGTTTTAAAGTGTGTGTGTGTGTGTGTGTGTGTGTGTGTGTGTGTGTGTGTGTGTGTGTGTGTGTGTTAGGTAAAATGAGAGGACGTCAGCACAACTGGTTACATGTCTGTGGGAATCGACCTGTTCATGTCAGCAACAGGAAATCACTGTTCTAACTGCCTCTCTTGAGCAGACCAAACTGTCATAATATAATCTGTAAAGCATTGTTATACGGTAAATGTAACTGTTTATTCTCTCCAGATGCAGATAAAACATAAGTAAAAACAATAAGCAAATTATTTTTTGTTATTGTGACATACGAAACAGAATCCTCTGCTCCCATTAGGGGTCACCACAGTGCATTGTGAGCAGCATTACTGATTTGGAATAACAGTTTTTATGCTAGATGTCTTTCCTGTCTATTTATACAGACTAGGGACAAGCACTACAATCCTGCTCACCATTATTGTCACTCCTTAATTATTTGCGTAACTTAAGATTATTGTTTTACATCCATGTCCTACATCTTATCTTCAACAATGAAATTATGGGTAATTATGAATAATTACATTTGTCTGCAAGATGTATTTATTCAAAATTAAATCCAAAATGCAGAGAGAAAGTATCGGAATAATTTCTAAATCTAACTTACATGAACTAATTGCTCCTGTGTGTCGTATTCTTTAGAGCAACCCTCCCAGTGACAGTTAGTTTCATATATAGCCTCTGGCTCCTGTTTGCACTCATCCTTATCCAGCTCTTCTCTCAGCTCTTCATGATCCTGTAAAGGAGGACACATACTTGGTCAGTATCTGGGACAGTTAGGGGTCTCTCACCATTTTCTGCAAAAGAACATTAACAAACTTTTAAACCTTTGACAACTTATGATGAATTATGATCAGACAAACAAAAATAAAAACAAATACATAACATCTCTGGAAAAGACAACAGACCGTTTCAACTATTCAGGTTCTCACATTTGAAATTCCCAGAAATTAAAAAAAAAATTAAATTGGTCTCTATTTCTTTAGAGCTGTATAATAAGTGTTTCTTCTAAACAACCTTTCACTACCACTTCAACACTAACACAAGATTAAGTAAGTATTTGTCAGTTAATATTTCAGTGAATTGAGCTTTATATAATTAAAAGTTAAGTATTTTGTATAGACTTTTAATTATTATGAGGTGCTTTATGACTAAGGGAGAGTCAGTATTACATACTATACTTTCAGGCAACAGAGAACATTTGTCATGTTATGGAGTACTCAGTATTCACTGCAGAAGTGACATGCATATATGCAACCGTAAAATGCATGCAAATATGTATTTTGGGGTTTTCGAGTGACACATGCTGCCATTAAGACAATGTCTTTTGCTGGAAGGTTGATGTTTTTGAATATTTCCCCAAGAATAGAACAGTGTGAGTGTGTGTGTGCTTGACTGGCTTGCCTGCAAATCTAAATCTGTCTCCTCATTCCTCATTTTTTGTATCAAGCAAAAATCCCTGACCAATAGCCATTAGTGTCATCAATTTATAAACCAAAATCTCATTTATTCAAAGGAATCTGTCTAATATAATCTATATTCATGCATATATGTGTATAGATATATTTATAAGTCTAATATGTGTGTATAGTTTATGTATATTTGTAAATGTGCAAATATATACGATTTGTATACAATATTCACTTTTATATTCATATTTAACTTATATTATTTAACTTACATATGTTGCACAACCAATGTTTAGTTTTTGAAAAACTTAGTCCCATTATAATTTAGTCACTAATCTTACTTTTGTTTTGTACACAATTGTTATTTTTGTACATAAAATTTTACCTCTATTTCAATATAATGTTTATTTTGTTAACATTGTTTATGTTGTGGCTGAGCACTTATAAATTATTTCCTTGCTGGCTGTACCATGTATTACTATGTCAGTGGCAATCAAACCTTTTAAAAAAAATCTCATTCATTGTAAAAAGCTCAAAAGCTAAATTACTAAATACTACAATTATTCCAACTAATATATTACTGTCTTAATATGCCTGATAGTTAATAGTGTTAATAAACTTTTATCAAACTTAAATTTTAATACCTGAGAGAATGGAGAGACTGGACATGGTGCATCTACTTCTGTCTTCACTTTTGACCTCTTGGTGATCATGGGATTGACTGTGCTGCTCACAGCTGAGTCTCCTCCAGCATTCTAATGAGATGATTTTTCAAAAGCGAGAGAAAGAGCCAAGAAGTGAAAAGATAAATACTTTCATGAATCATATTGGCCTGAAATGATGCTGCAGAGACACCATGTACAAAATCCCATCTTTTAAGAATCAAACGCTGACAAAGACTAAACAATTTAGACGACTCTATGTGCGCTCATCAAATAAAAATCTGAAAAATGAGGAAAAATTATATGCCACAAAAAAAAGATATAATTTCTTAACAAAACACTGAGCCTTTGGAGCTCAAAGTTTATTCACATAGATCGAAGAAGATCCCACCCAGCATCTAAAGTAGAGCAATGTTTTCCATAACTCTTTAACTGGCAGATTTTTTTGTATGATATGCAATGGAAATGTGTTTCTCATCAGTGTGTCAGTGTGGTGAAACTGAAATGGAATGAAAATTGATTTATTGGGTGTCTGGATAAGGGTAAAGTGGGTCAGTGAGTTGGAAGACGTTTACATTCTAGACAACTCTAATGTTTACATTAAAGTAATAGAGGAGATGGAAGCAACACATTTTGGATGATGAACACAGCTGCATAAGAAAAGCATGATTTTATTTTTATTCCGAAGCTCATTAATCATTATATGATTTCCACATACACAATAGGTGTGATATGAAGTTGTGTAATTGTGTATCCTAAAGCTTTAATCCTAATCCTCAATTGCTTAATAAATGCTAAGACATTTATTACAAACTTACAACTCCAAGATATTTCCATTTAAAATGTCTCCAGATCATAACCGCAAAAACTAATATACTATGTCATTTATTAGTACAATGAAGGAGGTAACATTTAGTCATTTAGCCAACACATAGCCAACCACAGCCTAGTGGCCAAGGCCAACTGTACTCTAGAGGTTAGGGAACAGGACTAGTACTTCCAAGAATGCTGGTGCCAACCTCAGCAATGCTTGGTTGCTGCTATTGGTCTCTTGAATAAGGCTGTACGTTGCCACTATTGGCCCCTTGAACTGTAATATATGCCACATTGGATAAATTCATCTGCTAAATGCTGAAAATGTATATTTTGCAGGGACAGTGTAGCCTAGTGGGTAGAGCGTTGGGCTGTGAACCCAAATGTTGGGGGTTCAAATCCAGGCTCCGCTACACTGCTCCGTGAGCAAGACCCTTAACCCTGTCTGCTCCAGGGGTACCGTACATTGGCCGATCCTGTGCTCTGACCCTGACTTCCAGACAAGTTGGGATATGCGAAGAGAAACATTTCATTGTACTGTACATCTGTATATGTGTAATGACAAACAAAATTTGAATTTGATAACTTGATTAACTGCAATTATATTAGCTCTTATTTGGGCTCACTGCTTAAACAGAGAAACTGCTCTAGTGGGTGTGACAGATAACCATCAACATTTTTATGCACTTATATGGAAGAAAGATTTATTAAAAAAAAGTGAACATGGGTCACATATCAATACAATCAACTCATCCAAAGCTTCCAAATGCATTGTTTTTGATAATTGGCTAAAATAAATTCTTTTAAGGCATTTCCGTTTGATGGAATTGCAAAGCCAGGTCTTTAACCTCCTCAATCAAGTGAATCTCTTCTCAGCTCCAGCAGACGATGTTAGAACAACCAACAACACAGAGACCCACATGAAACGTTAATGTATATAAAACCTTTGGTATTAAGATCTGTCTGGCTGAGATGATCCAGGCAAAACAAACAACCCACATGTGCTTCACAGTGTGTTATTTCAGTGGCAACACAACAGGGCCAACACAATATTTGTAGGCTTATTTGGTCATAACTTGGCTTGTGATCAGTTGATACAGAATCATTAAAGTGCAAACAGATGTTAAAACATGCTTTTGGTTTTTGACCCCTGTTCTCTCATTAGTTAACTCACCTGGCTTGCATCTGTGCTGGAGTCATTGTTGGTGGTGCTATGAGCTGTGGTGGCTCCGATTGGTTGCTGGCGGCTAATAAAAGCAGAAGAGGGTTGAAGAATGGGTGGTGTATGTCCAAATGCACTAAGTCCTCTTTGCTGGGACAGTAGCTGCTGGTATGCCACTGGTGTTATAGGGTGGGGAAAAGTAAAGGATGGACTGAAAAAAGAGATAAACATAATTAAATCAGTTTCCCCCCTTAAAAAAACCTTAATAAAAACAGACACAATGGCTAACAAATATGTTATCGAGCATTCATGTACCTGATAGCTCCAACAGAGAGGTGTCCGTAGGAGCTACTGGCATTGGAGCTGGACCGTGAGTTATTGATGTAAGCCACTAAAGAGTTGGGTGAGGTTCGTATCATTGTCTGCAGGTCAATACTGGCATCTGACAGAGGTGAAATTGAAAGAGCTCGTTTTCTGTTCAGCCTAGGTGTCAGTCTGGGACTTGGGAAACGAGACACTGGAGAAGGAAACAAATGTGAAGTAAACTTAAACTCTCCGATTTTTGTAAAATCTCCCATCTGCCCTTTAATTATCTTTGTGATTTGAGTTTAAGGCTATGTGTATGATATTCAAAATAATCACCTCCCTTATCAACAGGATCACTCCCACACGGCTGCACTGAATAATGAATCAATCCAAAAGTTTACTGTAATTATTTTGATACTAATCTTCCCAGGCATGATACACCGAAGCAAGTTAAGCAGTGGCAATTAAGCAACTTCAAATACATTATAAAAAAGCAAATACTTTCACAGGGGTCATGAACTATTCATTTGTAGCAGACCATAAAAACTAAGAATTATAGTTAAATATTATGAACCCCATTGAGCTCTACACACATCCATGGATTTTACGGCATCCTAATTTCTTACCTACCGTGCCTAATTATAAAGATATAAATTGAATGTCCAACAAGCGACAATCCAATCGATCGTTAGCAATAAAGGCACAAGTTTAACCACATAACATTTCAAATTTAAATAACATATTACTGTTTTGAAATATGTATAAGTGAATACAATGTGATATAGTAACCAACCTCAGCTGCTTTCTCTTTGCAAATAATTCTTGCTGGCATTCAAGCAGGTTGAACCCATTGGTTTGAATAGGCTGAGGCTAACGGTTTTAAGATATAATCACCATCTTGTTAGATTAATCACTACTTTATTTTTAGATTTAGAATACCTTTTTTCTGTTTTTTCCCCTACTGATTTTTACACACACCAGGATTACTGATACTGTTGCTGTTACCGCACTGGCCTTCATAGGCATCCCATAGTTAAGCCGTCACCGGCCAATCTGAGCTTACTCAAAAAATTGTAATTGTTCTAGCTATACGAACATGCTTTTGGATCTCTGGATTATAAATCAGCAACAAAGTTTTAAAAGTGATTCATCAATCTGAACAATTTCGCACCAATGCTAAATAGACCTCCATTGAGTCGTTAGTGGCTTTGGCAGCAAAACTTTCCCAATTCTTCAACATAGGCCTTAGTATGATGTAAAGCCTTTTTTAGAAGCTGAACGCTCGACAGATATAAGTTTGTCACCGTCTTCACCAACAATGTGAGTTTAGTTCATGTTAAACTGAAATTACAATCTCAAGCAAAAACTTACAATTAAATGTCAATTTTACATATATTTATTTATTAGTATTCAAGCCATGGGCTGTCTTTGGACCGTGACGAGAACCGGAAAATGAGCACAAAAAAGGCTAGGGACTAACTATGAACTTCTTTGTAAAATCACTGTGCCATGCCATGCCAAGCATACATTATATATAAATATCCATTAAATAATTTTTTTATGGTTTCGAGGCTTATTTTGATTTAGAACAATTCAAAAATCATTTAAAGGGACGGGTTTATGTATGCCATGTAGCAGTGCCATGCACACATGCAAGTGTTCTACAGTGTTAACAAGAACCGTTTTTTTTGTGTTGAATCGACTATGTTCAAACAGGTTTCTGTTGATAAACTGGACACCACATGTTTGCTTTGGCTGCTATTACAATGTGAGTTTGATTGCCTGTTGGCTTCACTACATGAATGAGCCCCACTTCACTTTTTCAGTCTCTTTGAGTGTTGAATCTCTTTTAAGATGCAATTTCAGAGTTCCTCTGGGATTAACCAAGACAGGGTTAGGAACAACCAACAAGTCTGCTGCAAAGATTATATTAGTTCTAATATTTTAACAATTCTTTTGTATTTATTAATTAAAAAATAATTGCCAATCTAGGTATTTTAATACATCATATGTGTAAAATGATGCCAGGTGAAAAAGCAAGATTTTTTTGCTCACCAGAAAAGAGACCCAAAGTTAGACACCCACCCCTCCTTTTAAAATATTTCTATTTTGTGTGAATATACTGTATGTCCATTGAGTAAACAAAGCACATGAGAGTTCAGGCACCAATGTCAAGTCTAAAAGTTCTGGCTTGCCATTGAAATTCTATTTTTAATATATTCTTTTAATATATATATTTGCATTAGTGACCATTCAGAATGTTGCATGTACAAATCAGAGTTTTCTCTAGTTTTAAGGGTGTCGTTTATGAATGTAAGTGTAGTTTTCTAGTTTATGACCAGCAAGTGTCATGGTTGGAGTCATCTACATCATAAAAAACATAGAATAATGCTAGCAAGTAGTGTTACGAAACATTAATGAGATTCTGACTTCTCTAAAGGAAATTCTACTTTTAATTCAAGTGAAGAGTTTGACACCCATTAAGTCTGTGTGAGTACTCTGCTAGACATTTTGGCTGTAATGACCAGTTTTTTCCATCTGTGTACTTATTGTTACAGTACTAGTTACTAATTACGGTAAGACATAAACCTGATATAACCTGTTCCATCAACTAATAAACCAAATTAAATAAAAAACCAGAGGCACACTTTAAGGGTCAGGAGGGTCGCTCTTGTGGTGGGTCCTCTGAATTTATTATTGCATCAATTGACTCTTAAATACGCATCTGAATTTTACTGGGCCTTCGTTCCAAGCCAAACACTGAGCTGTGCTGTGCATATTTATCGGACCTTCGCTTAGCTGAAGGGGCTCCTTTATTTGAGGGCTCTTCGCCAAGCCATTAGCTGGCATTCTTATTGAATGAGAGCCCTGTGTCTGTGGGACAGCATGGAGAGCCCTGGGCACACTAGTGCTGAAAAGGAGACCACATCAATTCGGTCAGTGGATGAGGCCAAAGGCATGGGTTCAGGAAAAGAAAGCTGTGTGTTGTGTTGGTGTTTGCGGGTGTTTTTATGCAAACAGTCTTCACTCCCCAAACTGTAGACATACAGTTCGATGGAGGCCTGGGCTTGTGGCCACAGATGCTCACGCTCTTATGGCCATCTCATCACGGTTGTGTTTGATTAGTGGAATAAGTGGTAATTGCAGCGGGCAATGTGAGAGTGATGGTGTGCCGTTTTGCTTGGAAAAGCATAATGATTAGTGCACGGCAGACGTGGAACATGTGAAGCATCATTGAGAGAGAAACATGACTTCTTGTGGCTAACCGGTGCCAGTGAAAACAAAAAGTCTAATTATTTGCAGCTACAAATTTGCTGATCAGACACAGTGAGCTAATTTTCTCTGATTTCCATCATCCATCTCTCATTTAAAAATTCCTACACTTCAGTTCATTAACATCATAGGTGTGATTGTTGTTTGTTTAGGATTTTAACAGCATGTGTACACTATAGTTACATTCATGACAAGCATATGACAGTACCTGCCAAATAACATCATCAATTCATAAGTTTAAATGAAACAAAGTAATAAATAACTAAATATTTCTAATTTAACTCACTTGCATGTTTTGGACTGTGGGAGAAAAAGGGAGCACCCAGAGAAAACTCATGCAGGCATTACGTCCTAAGAAAAGTATAATAACAAACTGGATTCAACCCGCTAGTTGTTGTATTTAGTTTTTGTTAGTATTTACAACTTTTTTGTAAAGTTGCTTTGAGACAATGTCTATTGTAAAAAGTGCTTTATAAATAAAGTTGACTTAACTATAGCACAAGAGGGAGTCACTCAAAGGTCCTGGCAAGTTGTCACATGATTCTAGAACTGACCAGACTGCATCTTACAGCTGTTGCAGGACTTAAAGGATTTAAAGTGGTCACACTTTTTAAACCAGTCACATTGTCTTTCTTAGATGATCCCATCCACCTCAGGGAAGACAAGGGGTTTTTGTGATCTGCAAGAATGACTTATTTGCTAAATAGTTGAGAGTGCCTTCCACACCTCATATAACCACCAATTCAGCTCACAAAGCATCACTTCCTTCATGAATGAGGTTCTACAGCTGCTAAAAGTAGGAAGTGGTCATTATTTATTTATTTATCGAGAATTTTAATGTCATGTTTGAAACCCTAGGCCATGACATTTTTATGACCGAAAATATTAATTCATCACACAAGTTTCAAATGATACACAAGTCACATCAAAAATTGTCATGGACATTTTGGTCTCTTTAATTTGGCTTACCTGCAAATTTATGGACTGTGGGTAGGAAGTGGATAAGTATATAGAAGTATGGATGTGGATAAGTATATGAAGTGTATATAATGACCCTTATATGAGCACAGCTTTGTGATCAGTGCTTCTGGTGATCAACTTAACGCCTCTTTATCTAGAATTGTGCCAAAAAAGCACTAAAGATTTTAACTAAGAGTTACATAACATTACTAATTAGGTCAGCATACAACCCACTTAAAGACTAATACATACCTGCCATAACACTGCTTCAGGAACGAAGTGCAGAGATTGGATCTAATATCCATAACCCCAAGCCTTTCAGACACCCCATATAAGGTCATAGTGGACTTTACTTACAATAACAAAGCACACCTGTTGCACAGTCTGAATTTGAGGCCACAGGAGTCTCATAAATGGCACCGTATACACACGATTTTAGACAATTTTAGAGATCATTTAAACTGTGATTCATGTTTTACAAACAACCAGGACTGAAACCTGAAAATCAAATGCATGTCAAAATATAAAACCAAATAATTTATTGTATTTTGTATAGCTTTTGTTATACCATTTCCAATGCCTCTCATGTCCAAATTCCAAACCCAACATTCAAGCTTTCAATTTTTCAGTGAATATTAGTAGTTATAAAATTATGCAATAATAAAGATCATTATTATTGATGGATTGTTTTTATCTGTATTGATTGATTGCACAGATTGCTCTGGTACTACTTTTGCTGTCCAGTAGGATACTAAACTTATTTATTTCTTTACACCCACTTACTAGGATATGTTTACTCATGTACACAGAACATTTGAACTCCACAAGTCCTCACTGGAAGCATATTGGAGCTGAGAGGCACCACACATTCCTATTGTGCATTTATGATATTAGTGCAGGATTTTAAATATTGGTTGCTTTTATAAAGCCACAATTTATATATAATATGCAATGTTTCAGCAAATGAAATTCACAAAGTATTTTAAGAAAGAAAAGTATTTACCGAAAACTCAACTTTTAACCTACAACTGACGAGATGGGTTTGAATTTGGATGTGTTATTGATACAGGATATCGATTGAATTTACTTACTGTCCACTGGGCTCATGTAGTCTGGAAGATGTGCTGCAGCTGCAGCAGCTGCGGCTGCTCCTGTCTGCATGAGCAGCTCTCCATATGGATTTCGATGACTGGCCATCAGATGATAATAGTCAGCTGGGTTTGCAGCAGGAGGAGGAGGAAGACTAAAAAGACCCCGTTCTTTTAGCTGTTCGTGAGTCACTGTGGAAAGAAAAGCAACAAAGTCAGTGCAACTTCTTGCCTTAGAAAAGTGCAGCTTGAGTAAAAGTAAAACAGGTGATGTAACCAGACCCATACAAGGTTGTGTTTTCATGACTAGACTTGTTTGCTCCTGTAGTCTTGACCCTTACACAGAAAAGGTCATAGCTCTGTTATGTTTTCTGGTGTGAATTTAACACCCAATGCTTTAGATAATCTGCTTGGCCTGTTTGCTTTGTTATATTGACTGATTGATATGATGAAATGGACAAAATGTTGTCATTTGCATGGCTGATTAGTGGCTATCTGCTATATGTAGGGAGCTACTACATTCACAGGAATTCACTGACCCAGTCCACATTTTATGGCAATCATAAATCGAACGAAATAATAGATTAAATGGAAGCTATAAAACACATCACAACTACCTTAACTGTTAAATATATATCTAAAACATCTGGTTCAAAAATGATAACAAATAATTGTTTTGAGTCTTCATGCATCTTCAGATTTTTAGCATTCAGCAAACCCCTTTATCCAAAGTGACTTACAATTACAATTGAACACAATTTTGTTAGGCTAAGTGTCATGCAAGGACACCCAAAAAGTGGCAACCTGACACAAATCGTGTTTTGAGGTGCTTTAGACTTTAACTATGTTTTAAGTACAGTTAAGTACATCCCTGTTTTTAAAATCATGGTAACGTGAACAGAGCTGTCTGGATCGTAAGTAATATTTTGGGAAAAACTTGTCTCCGTATACTTTTCTATATTTACACGAGCTTTTTCTTTCCCACAAATAAATCACAAATTTTGTTTAAAGTTTTAAAGGGTTTTTGACGGGATTAATGGCTATAACAGGAGAGATAAACCTTATGTAAACATACATAAGCAGAGTGGTGTGGTAGTCTTTGTAGTGTCACTGTGTTTGTGAAAGCGCTATTAACAAGGAACCATTAGCTTGTCTACCTTCCCAAGAATAATCTGTACCTTTTATTTCATCCACTTAACGCACAGTTTTGGATTATATCCATAAACACCATTAACAATTTAAAAATTGTATCTTGGTCATTCCAGCAATATCAGGAAAACACTTATTTTAAACCATTAAACATATTGCATAACAAATCTTTTTTAAGGTAAAAAAATATTGAATATCTAAATCAAATACATAAAACTCAAAGCCAACAAATCACCATGTCATTTTACGTGGATAATGACAGGGTAATTGACATATGATTGTAGTAATTGTAAATATAATACAACCTTGTTTTTTACAATTAATCAAAAAATGTTTAAGATGAGAAAATTAAAACTCAAGAAAATAAATTTAAGATGGGAAAGTTAATACAGGTTGCTGTAGAAAAAGAAAACGATATGTTCCATGTGTCGTGAGGCCCTGGCTGTAGAATTTAAATGTAAATTTGGCATTTTGGCCTTTGACAATCATAGCAAGAGATCTGCCCTTGGATCACCACCAAAACATTACATTACATTTTACATTACACTGCATTTAGCCAACGCTTTTATCCAAAGCGACTTACAATGAGCAGACAGGGTTAAGGGTCTTGCTCAAGGACCCAGCAGTGTAGCGGAG
>JAOTRQ010000031.1:1352349-1366392 GCA_028565875.1 Hoplisoma paleatum
AGGAGTTCCTGAAGTACTTGAAATCTGAATAACTATAATAGCACCAACACATCTGTTGATTTAATAACAATAAAAAACATTTCAAAAAGCAATAAACATGTTTGTTGTTAAGAATATATGTGCATTCATTCAAAATTTTTGTAGCAAAATAATTGCGATTAATTTGCGATTAATTAATTACAGACCCTGTAATTATTAAGGGTTAAAATTTTTAATCGAGTCCCACCACTAATTTTAAAGTATTTCTTATTGTGAACCTACAGACACCATATGTTCAGGTTATTTTAGACTTCATCAACATTTAACATTTGTTTTTAACCTCAATTAATTGTTTCCATAACTAAATTTAAACTGAATTATGTTGAACAACGGTGTGACTTTAAATAAATAAAGGTTCTGCCAGGCTGCAGTGTATAGTGTATTTTTGTGGTTTAATGTGGGCGTAGAGTAGGGTCAGTAAACAAACGATGGCCTCAACTGTAGTTTATTTACAAATGAGCATGATAAATGGCTCCATCTCCTCTTTCACATGCACATTCTACACATCATTAACTCCCCAAACCAAAAACCAGCATTACAAACAATCAAACAAGACAACAATAACGGGCTTTAATATCAACAGCTAAACCGAGGCTAAGTCTAAACATTAAAATGTATGCTACTCTGTTTTAGCACTGTGTTTGTGCTATACTCAGACAACCACAGCAAAATATACCATTGTGTAATCAACAAGGCAATCACAGTCTTGTTAAAAGACATGGAAACAGGAAGCATTTCGCATATGTCTTTTTACATGCTCTAACAGTACTCTTTCTCTGCTCTTAAGTGGAACAAAACATCTTTTAAGCAATTTTGCTTCAGGTGATGCTTGCATGCCTCTCTTTTGCACAATTGTTTCTTAACACTATCAACTTCCCTAAATGGGCACTTTTAAGACTTCCGTCAGCTTCTCATGATGCTTCATTTGAAATGTTTTTTGTGCCTAGGTGTGAAAAAATTATGCTCAATGTTAAATCACAAAGAAAGAAAGTCTTTATAAAAGAAAGTCACTAAAAACACTCATAAGTAAGAGTAACACGTCTTCTTGATGTTATTTTCAGTTTTGATGTAGTACAACATTAAGGTTTAAAATGATCTCTTTAAAACTCTTTTGTGTTAAATTAATATTTGATTGTCTGGTCAATAAAGGTTCAATAAAATGCATTTTGAAGTACGGTATTACAATTCTAATTAAAGGTTGATATTTAAAGACTAAACAGACTTACCCATGCATAGCGTGAAGAGGGTGTGGCTCGAAATGGTATCTACCCTCATGGTGGCGCATGTCGATCGGAATTGGTGTGTGAAATGTTGGAAACAAATGAGGACCTGAGTAGTCAAAAACAGGGAGAGAGAGACAGACACAAAGAAAAAAACATTGGTTTGCGTTATGGGATTTAAAAAGTCTAAAGCATAAAGAAATGCTACAGTGATAAGATAAATCAGATGTAAGAACATTTTTAAAATGCATTGGCAGTCTTATAAGTGGGTAAGATAAGAAAAATAATAATAAAGGCTAAGATATCCTTATATCAAACGCAAAATTGACTAGAGTTAACTACGTTACTCTGAACATATCAAGCTAAATCATAATGATTTTTCAAATTAAACTAACTAGTAACCACTGGGTACTCTGCACTACACACTTGATATCTAAAAAGTCATCCAAGAAATGTTGCCTGTCAAAACTAGAAAGGAGACTGGTAGTACAATAAAGTACAATAAAGTATATAAGATACAAAACTGAAAGATGTATTAGGTATTATCACGCTTTGTTTAATATCTCACTATTAAAGTACCTCAGCTGGTTTCAGTTTCAAAGAGCAATTATGTACCTTTGGTTCAGATCTCATACTACTTACCAAGAAGTGCATTCAAAATACAAAAATGTTTTCGTACCAAATTAACATATTTTATTGTGGTAGCATGTGGTTGAAAATACAACAAAGATGTTTTATCTTCTCTACTGTCTAAGCTTGCACATGATCATTGTGCAACCAATAATTAAAAAAATGTTTGAAAATAGCATTGGCCCTGTGCTATTGGCGGGTATATGCCAAGTTGATTTAACCCCTTAAAAGTTGTGACTGAAAAATCATACCTACAATTATTTAATGTGCTATCCTTTAACATTTCCAGATTTGTTTCTGTGTGTGGAGGCAAACATCCCCCATGTTATAAAAGGGGGTCATTTTCCTAGGCCCCAATCCTGGACCATTACAAAATACTTAACATGTCACTTCTGACATTAAGTCAACAAAATGAGAACAGAGAAAAAGTGATCCTTATCACACAGGGAAAAGCTTCGTCCAGGGGCTTGCATGAGACACTGTTTTAAAGTCCATCGCTCCCATATTAAAAATGAACGCAAAGTATTCATTGCGATACTCCATATGGCCACTTGGTTCTCCTTAAAAAGGTTTAAAGAATCTCAGTGACATGCTCTATATAAAGATCAAATATCATACAACACAAATAAAACCAAAGTAGTAAAGAAGTTTTTTGGAAAATGTTTATTCAGAATTCTATGATTTACTGTATCTACAAAAATACAAAGTTAATTTAAGGAGTCACAATGTGAAATGTGTGGGTGTTGAAATCAGCTGATCTAATTTCTGGGAACGTAATCATCACTGGCACTTATATGCTAGAGGTAAGATTTTTCCACCTTATAAAAACACAGACCATTATGCCAATGAGACTGAATACCTTTGGAATTTGATACGTAGAAATATTTTTGCCTACGATTTAGCCTTCTTGTCCTTGGTGAGTTGGACAAAGACAAACATTCTGAAGCCTTGTATAGGGACCAGAATAATAAGTATCTTCATTAAAGCTTTTGGGAGACGAAACCTGTGTATGCTTAATGTCTTCATTTCAGTTTCAGTTACGTCCATGTGCAGTCATTCAACAAGCAAGTTATTCATATTAAGCATAGGAAAGATGGCCTTCTGGGATATCTGTGTAATTAAAAATGCTTCTGCTAAGTGTCAGGCCTGATATCTGGCCTCATTTATTCCCAAATGTAATATTCAAATTATTTTTGGCCTGTGCAACTTTACTAGGTTACGCAACACGCTACTTCTAATAAGTATAAAGCTGAATTAAATACCACCTTGTTATGCCATATTAGATCACATATTTTAGATTAAGTTGATGGGTTATTACAGTTAAATCAGTTCTTTAATGACAGCCCTGATCACCCTGAAGGTGGTAGTCAGTAGAGCTTTGTTTCGACGCAGCAACTGGTTTATAGTTGATATAGTAGTCCATGGGTGTGTACGACAAAAAATGATGCAATTGCGGTGGCTCCACCCATGCGCATTGGGCGCGCACCTCTGATATTTTGTTACAAGATGATTGATTTTAACGTCTGGATAATCAAGTTCAGCTTTATAGGCCTTCTAATTTAGGTTTATAAAGACATGCGTTATGTTTTTGTGCCACGAGCCAGAGGTAAAGAAACAAATATTTGTAAAAAGACAAAAGGATTTGGATGAAAAGATTTATGATCATTATGTGAAGGCAAAAAGAAAAGCGATGACCCAATAATCGTGTATAAACGCGTCAGACGTTTCAGAGGCACACACACAGTGGGCAGAGTCCTGCGCCTTGCTTAGACGCATCAACTAAAAACAAGAGTTTTAGGCCCCATAACTCAGATCTACAATGGTGACCCCAAATTGTACTGTACTTGTGCATGCAAAATTTGACAAAAAAAGACATTATTTTATATCAGACTTAACCCAAACATGCAGAGGTACATTCTGAAAACGTACATAAATATCATAACAACAAGCAAAACTAACCCATAGTATTAATATTCTAGTGCTATAAGGAACACATTGTCTTCAAATTAAATACTGGCTGTTGATGTTAATGTTTGTTGCATGCTGCTGTTGCTGGAATTCAAATTAATTACTTTTTTAAATATGTTTGTCCTCCACACACCTACACAATTAACATTTTTAGTACAAAAAGTTAAACAAAATACACAGAACAAAAGAACTAGATATTCTGTCAGGTTTAGTATTTGTAGTAATACTGATATCAACAAATATATTGAATGTTTCCACTTCTGTTTTACAATTATCTTCATTTCAGAAGGTAAAAAATAAGATATGCAATGTGATTCACAATACTGGGTTCGCGGTACGATCTGGCGCATCCTTACATCCTTATAAACTGAACATGGTATTTTAAAACATATTAACTTAACCGATTCAGTCTTGATCTCATTTGGATACAATCGTGGCTCTGTTGCTTGGGCTTGTGGTTAGTGGTCTTAAAACATTGGAGAAAAGCATGCCAGATATAATGTCTTCTTTTGTTTGTTTTTGTGTTCATTTAGTTCTGTAATTTTTTTGAATAATTGTTTTCGTTAGAAAGTTTAACTAAGTTGCTGTAAAAAAAAAAGCACAGCTTCTGATCAGAAAATGCTTAAAACATCCGCTTGTGAGAACCAGTCACTCCTTTTGTAGTCAGATTAAGCTAGGATCTGATCTCCTTTTAAAGACAATGCCAGGTGGTAGATATTAACAACACACACTCTGACTGTCAACGGACAAAGAAAAAAACTTTACTTTGCATGTCCTAACGTAGCTAAGCGTAGTGAGAACGGCACATTCTCAGAGGAAGTACTCAAGAACAATAATAATATCCTTAGAGGCCATGCAGTGATGGTGTAATTAAAAAAGCTTTTCGCTCTTGCTCCAGGAGCAAGAAAGGAGTGAGCAAGTGGGAGTCGACTCTTGACAGGAAATTCCAGCAGAATAAAATGGCAAGAAGCCTAACAACACAGCCCCATGCCAACTACTACATACTAAGTCTTGAGCTGTCTTGAGACCTGAGAAAGCTACAAGCCAAATAGTTGCCTCCAGCAGCTTTACTTACTGCTGGTAGTCCACACACACAGATTCTTTTTATGTTGATTTTAGAATATAGAATAATGCACTTTATCCAATCTCTGTAAAAGTGCATTAGTGGTAAGAGTAGTTTTAGAATTAAAATGTATGTGTGTGTATAAATCACTTCCATGAATGAATGGACGTACGAAAAGGTCAAGTTAAAGACAGTTAAGACAGTAACAAACAAACAAAAACAGGCAGACCAATGATGAAATTATTAAAATTACACGGATTAATAGTACAGAGTAAACAGCATGGAATAACCCTTTCTTTAAAAAACTGATACACATCATCATATAAATGATACACATCATCATCAACTGCCAGTGTGGGTCAAACACTAATGCTTACAGTTAGGTCTTTACTAATGGACAATATCTTCAATAAACATTTTTACTTTCTTAAAAGCGCTTTTTTATAAGAGTTTTGGTACCAACAAACTATCATTTTCAACAGTATGAATGGATTTCCCATTAAACAACTTTCCATCCACCTGTTTTTTGCAAATGTCTGAAAATGTTTATTAAAAAACAGATGGAAGTGTGATTGAAGTGGAAAAATGATGATGTTTCAAGCTCTAAATGTCCATTTAAACCAAAGTATCTTGTCCGTATTTTAGAATGGGGTACAGCTCAAGATCAGGAGACGGCTCATCATACATGAATCTGTTAGTGCAGCTCCCAGAATATGCACATTTGTGCTAGTGATAAAAATTCACATTTAAGGTACAGAGTTAATATGAATCAGTCAGTAAGGTAAGTGAGACAACACACATAACAATATTTTTACATTCATTCATTCAAGCATTTTCAGGACATGTTAAATTATTTTCTATTATGTTTATTATTTTATCGTGTGTCCTTACTCGAACCATGGCTTTGTTTGTTTGGTTCTCTCTTCTGTCAGCTTTTGTGCTTCGGCTGGCACAATAGACATTCAAACATCCCACAGTCAAATTGGTCATTGATGCCTCAGCAGTGGGTACCCTAAAACACTTTTACAATCGGTAGAAAAAGCTTTAGAGGAAGTGCTGTCTGAGTCAGACAAAGCATGCTGGTTCATCTAAGTAAATCCCAGCTGGAATTACGAAACTGTTGTGCTCAGGAAAAACAAGAAGTCTGAGAGAGTGTATGAGAGACTATATAAGTTGATAAGAAGTGATTAATGAATGGACCATTTAAATAAAACAGGCACCTAAAGTTCTAGACTAATCCTGGATCTGGCTTTGACTTCAGTGTGGTTTTAGGAAAGAATTTGCTTTAAAGACAAAAATTAAAAACAGATGTGGGGCACACAATAATTTGGCTTTGGGTGCTCATTCTATGGTTTGCCATGAATGTTTCTCTACAGGGGGCTCTATTTTGTTTGTGTTTGTTCATTTATACAGCTTTAGTCACACATTACAACCATTCTTTACAAAACAAGTGTTATTTTTCTCAATATCTCAATTACAGGTATTTGTAACAATCTAAACAAATAACTAAATTATTTTGTTATTCAGAACATATGTTTTAAGGATTTCCAAAGCTGAATACAATTCTGACTTAGTTATTTACACCCAGCATATCAATAAGAATTGATGATTCAAGAAAGTGATTTGAAATACAGAAATGATATTGATCACTTACTTTATTACCTACGAAGAAATTAATTATTTCAGATTTTCTGTGATTACATTTTTGCATTTAACCATGGATATTAATATTTAGATGTTTTGTCTCCACTGAAATGTTGCTCTTCAGCTTTCAGCCTTTGTAAGAAAAGATTAGGCTCTTAATTAGTGCTTCCAAAAGAAAAGCTCAATTTACGGGATAGCAACAGGGAGAAGGGGGAAGGGAGCAGGAAGATGTCTAACAGTCTGGCATGGGGGCCCTCTATTACTAAAAGGCGAGGGGGAGGGGAGGCAGAGCAGACTTTTATTTTCAACAATAGTGCAGCTATTCATCTATAGTGATTCACCCTACGCTGTAGGAGGGTCTGTAACAGTCTCTGGCACCCAAAATGACCCAAGAAGTAGGGGTCAGAGAAGCAATGCCCACATCAAACATGTTCTGCCCCCACACAGCAGTGTTAGCCTTATTTAAAAAAAGATATACAGCTTTGGTCAGCAGGGGGGACTAGTTACTCGAGTCTAAAGAGGGTACCAATTGGGGCCGAGTCAACAATGACATGAATTAAAATGTAAACTCGAGGATCTGGCAAGCAAACAAGCTCTGAGACTGTTTTTCTTCTCTGGAGTGGAGTGTGATTGCTGCAGTGCTAGTTTCTCTGCTGAGACTCTCAAAACAAGTTCTACCACGTGCCGTTAAATCAAGTAATTCATGAGTAAAACGAGATGGACTTCAACATCCACTTCAACTTTAGAACACTTCTTGAAGACTTAGTTTTCAACAGAGTTTTCAACGCCTATTTTTAGAAATCAAGTGGCAACAAAATGTTTTATTACAGTAAAAGAAAATAATATTATAGTATAATCCCCAGAAAAAAAAATCACTGCTCATTCGAGTTCCAACTTCAAACTACATACCTGGAATTTATACCTTCCTAACCTCTGTACAGTCTGGTCAGGATTAATAGCGATTTACTTGTATAAACTGGTTTGTGCAAAATTGAACACAATAAAAAAGAACAAAACTTTACAACAAGCTCTTTCGATAGCAGTGTTACTTATTTAAAGAAGACATGCTATGCCAATTTTTAATATTATTTTAATATTATATATTATTTAATATTATATTAATATTATTTAATATTATATATTTTAATTTCAGCTTCACCCTTTCAGAATGAGCGTTACTTTTATGCAAATAACGTGTTGCTGGCTACACCCCACTATTCCCATGTTTATACTGAGTGATGGATCCACCAGGTGACGGGTGCTTCCTGAAAAATTCTTTGTAAATTCCCCATTGTGATGTCACAAGCAGGAATGTTTTCCTGACAAAAAATATTATATTTTTTACAGATTAGCTGAGACCTAAGTGAAAATATAAAAGCAATACAATATGTCCCCATTAAATTATAATTTCCCCACACAGTATAATGGTAATTATAATAAAAAAACTAATAATTATATGTTCCATGTTCAAGATGATCTCTTTTTGTTCTTTAATAAAAAGGTGCAAAATGTTTATGAATTTTCCTTAAGCAAATAAAGAAGAATATAAAAGAATGTCTTTACTTTTCAAGTCCTTGCCCTTGTGTTTAAACGTCTAACTGCATCAATACCAGTTCATAATTCCTAATAATAATCACAATGATTAAATATCACATTCCCGTTTTTAGTAAAAAATTTTGTAAAAAGGTAAAATAGTGTATGTGTAATATGTATTCCTCATTTTATGCATAACGTATATTGTTTGGGTACTGACTAAAACTAAAACTGAGCAAGATTTGAAAACCACTGGTCAGATCTAAATAAATTTATAATAATAAATTTTAATAAATGTAATAAATAATACACTTTTAATAAATATACACCTTTGTTGTATTATTTTACGACATGTGTCTTGTGCTAATTTTTCCACAACACTAACAAATGATCTATGTGAATTCACAAGATTTTCACATGAATCATGACACAAAAATGCTTCTTGTGAATTTCACAAGAAGCATTTTGCTTTGTCATGATGTTGCCACTGTTTTTATTTTAGGAACCAATTTGTTTTTTTCTGTTAAACATCCTGCAAAGATTCCATTCAGTTTGGTTTCACCTCTGACCTGACATCCTCAGACCATTTGTTCTCCAAAAACCATATATCTTTAACTTGTTAGCATTTTCTCACACTGACTGTTTCTTCAGGTCATTCATGAATGTTTGTGCCCAAGAAAGCGTTTTGAAAATCTAAAATATCACTGACCAACTATTTGAATTGCAAAATGTCCATTAATTTTATAATGTTTCACATGATTAAGTTAAAGAAGCTTTTCTGCTACATACAAGTACATGCAAAAATAAATCTGTCACATTAATACAAAATTAATTTTATTTCCCTTTAATTATTATGAAAAGAAAAACCAAAGACGCCACAGAACCAAAAGACAATTGTGGTGAAGAATAAATCTTGTATATACAAACTGAAGTAGAGGAAGTCTTAGTCAATTCTAGGTCCACTGTGTTTTTGTTCACACACTTGTTTAACGCTTCTCGGTACTCTTTGTAAACATTGTCAGACGAGCAGAAGCATGCTTCTGTCTGGCCCTCAGAGTGCACTCTGGTAAAGCAATATTTATCTTAGCACAAGCCGGCGGAGCAGGCTGAAAAGCAGCACAAGAGGTCTACGTAAACACTTCAGAGGGATTGGAGATAGTGCTGTAACTACTAAAAAGACCAGTGATTCCTCTCATATTCTACAACACTGTGATCAGACAACAGCACGTAAACACCTCTTTGTTTGATGACAGGACAGGAACAATAACTAGATGGAGAACTACTCTTCTCCCAGAATGCCACAACTATGTTGTTTCAGGATTAGAAGGACATGCCTGATGTTTTGTCGTAAAAGGATATCACAAATACAAATAGCAGAAAGTAAAATGTGCTTCTATGCATGTAATATTCTTCAGCATTTGTAGTGTAAAATATAAACCAAAGTAGATTAAGTTTTGTTTCGTTTTTTAAAATAAAGAAATAATCACAGTTAACACAGTTACATTTATCAATCGATGATCAAGAGAAAACGTGAAACTTCACAGGCAATTTTGGATATACAATTGACCTAACGTACATATTTAAAATGGGGGTGAAAACCAGAACTTCCAGGGCAATCACTGACATAAGAAGATCATGCCAACTTATATACAAACACATGCCATTCTTTAGAATTTAGAATACTTTTTCACCACTGTGCTTTTAAAAATGTAGGAATTATTCCTCCGTGCTTAAAATCATCCATTCAGTGAAACACATGTGTCCGGCATGGTGGGCAGTCCTAACCACAACGTTCAAGGAGCAGTTGGGGCTTCGGTGCCTTGCTCAAAGTCACTTCAGTCATGACCTATTGACTCAAACCAGCAACCTTTCCTGTTTTATTACCACAGGCCATGGCAATATATAACATGGCAACAAAACAGCCTGTAAATAAATGTAAACTTTTTGACATATTCTTTTTGTAACTGTTGAGTACTTCTTGAAACAACCAGTAAAATTACCATTTAAAGTAAAAAAATCATAAGAAGTCCACAAAATTGCTAATTTGTAATATTTCAGTAACAAGATAGAGCTGACAGGTTTAGCAGTGTCAAAAAAAGTGATTTTAATTATCGTAAAAAATGACAACAATTATAGATCTAAGTAGTGACCAAAGACAAAATGTCCAAAGCACAAAACTATTTGGTCTGTTAAATTTACTATTCATTAGAGAATTATGGAATTACCGTGTGCAATGCCTTGCAATGGACTTGCATTCTGTTCACGATACACCTTGCATCACATTGCATAGATGACCCACTGTAACCCTGTCCAGACTAAAGCAGTCACAGCGTATGAATGTATACAGTTTAACATGTTCAAATCTGCCATCATCTACCTTTTAGCTAAGAAAATTACCAACCCATTTCCACCTGTCACTTCTCATCATAATAACAATGAAGCTGAATCATAATTGTTAGCAATTATGATGACAATAAAAATTAAATTAAATGTTTAAAATGCCATTAAAGCTTTAGTCAAATGATTTGAAATGACAGGGAGAAAGACTTTAAACATGAGTTCTGTCCCTGCTTTTTATATAATAGAAAAAAACACCCCATAATTTTAGTCACATTCATTTAGAAATTAGGCCATTAGGTTATTAATGACAGGTAAACTTATTCTACAAGAAATTACCACACTAGAGAAACTTTATCACTTAGTAGTCAGTTTATATCAGAACAGCATTCAGTCCTGCTAATAAATCAGATCACTAAAGTTTGGGGTACACTGGTATAGAAATGTACATTGACATGGCGAGTTTAAACCCTGTTCACATTATTCTTCTACTTTGTGCAGATGCTGTCAATATGCCAGAAAAGGTGATAATGTAATCAGGTATAAAGACTCCCTACTTTAAACACAGCAAATTTATGGCAAAGTATCGAACTGATTAGTTTAAAATGTCAGCTTTCTTGTGCTAGCAAGTTATACTGCTGTACCAAGTGCATCATCATTAAAACATAATCTGTAAAATGTATAATCTATAAAATGAATACCATCTTTTTATATTTTGAGGAATCCAAAAAAGCTGCTTGACTGAGTAAGTAAAAATAAACTCCAGATTGCATCCAAACCATGGACATTGTGTTTACTCAGTTATTTATCAGTCTGAGATGCAGCCTCCATCTTTGAATCACAATAGGGAGGACAGCTTTTAGTATTATTTGACCTTTGCATAGGTTGAAAATTTTGAGTGACTATACAATATATTAGGACATTTATTTAGGCAATGATTACTGACTCAATTAAAAAACGTACTAGAATAGCAAAACCAAAAACAAGGAAATAAATCCTCCTAGAACGCCTGTCATATACATGTACTAATACCAAAATGAAACTGTACAGAGTTCCTGTACATTATGATGTTGGTACTATATTATATGAAGTACGAAGGAATGAACTGTAGAAAAAATGTCTGTTCATTCTGCCCATGTTGAAATAATTAACAGAAGCAAGCTACCTTTGATTACATGTTTGGAAGGTTATCAAAGAAATGTGCTGCTTTTATATTTCCTCCTAAATCCTTTGTACAGTAGTAAGAGAATATAGGTGTTATAAATGTACTAACATTAAAACAAAATGAATATATAACAATACAAGCTACACAACAAGTTAAACCAACATCTGGTTCCTACCTCTGTGACAAAGGCAAGAGCCTACCAGAAATGTGATTAAAGAGAATTTTTCCTCAAAGTAATCTCAAAGAACACTAAAGTTTAACAATCACCCCTGGCTTGATTAAAATACACATGTGCCACAGATGTGTCTAGATACACAGTTTATACTTCTCATTGGTAATGAGTATCATATGCTAGATCCCACCCCGTTACCTAAAGTGAGTAAATCACAGCATTGAAGGCAGTATGCTGTGTTAACAGAAACATTTGCTTTTGATCCTAAAATATTTTACAACTTTTTTTTACATTAAGTAAAATTCAGCTTCAAGTTAGGCCTTTATTTTTAACCTTTTTTCAATACAGACAAAATGTTTACTAGCTAAATATAATATGCTATATAGTCAATGTAGTATAATGTAAAATTATATTAATAAACAAATAAAAAGCACAACAAGCAAATAGAACATAAACTAGATTTCAATTAAAAGTAAATATCAGCAAAGGCTATTAATCAGATATATTAAATGCTATACAGCGACCTCATTAAGACATCCAAACCTTGGTTATTCATTATTAACTATAAGTTCAGATTGGCTTTAATGCTCAGGAAGGGATAGTACACTTAAGTCTTTCTTCAAGCCATTCATTCATTCTTTGTCTTTTTTACAGCTGTGTTTTTCTAGCCATGGTCACAGTGGGTCTCATTCATTGGGTAAATAGCAGGAAACACGCCAGAAAGATTGCCAGTCCATCACAGGACACACAAACTCATTCAAACATTCTCAATCTTGGTGTAAATTTTAGTAGTTCCAATTGGCCAATGAAGAAAACCATGCAGGCACAAGACCTTACCGTGCTTTGCAGTAAATGGAAACGATTGACACATATGTTGCCTGGCTATCAAGCACAAAACCCTATCTGTATGGCATCCATCTTTCTGAATTGGAGAGGACAAAGCAGACTTACTTTCAAATCCACTTTCTCATTTCAATTGACCAATCTCAATTGCTCAGTCAACATTGCTTCGTCTTTCTGTTTGGGAATTTAGCTTCTTAGCAAACATAGGGGACACTTAGAACCTTTTAGTCACATTGCAAACCTAAATAAGTTGATAGGTCATGCGTTTAAGGTGTTGTTTCGTGTGTAAGAAGCTAGGCTTTTTTTCAGTATACTCTTGGCAAGCCTGGAATGACTCTCTTCTAGCCCAGAGGCTCGTGTCTCTACGTGCATGGTGAGCCTTGTCTGACAGAAGAAAATCTCACCTGAAAAAGGTTAACTGGCTGCAGTCCAGGCATCTTTAGCTATTAAGTGATTGTAGCAAACTGCAGGAAACTAAGGTAATTGCCAGTAGGAAAATAGACTAATTCAGTGTGTTTACTTAGAATTAGTTTCTTCCTCTTTTTGACTTCCCAACTGTTGGGAATGGGTTGTTAGCCTTATATGTTTTTATGTTCACGTTGTAAAAATTAGCATCAACGTACAGATAGTATAATATAAAATATGCTGCCAAGTATTGTTACAACACTTGTGTTTCAGAAGGAGATCAATAAGCTAATAACTGAGTTCAAGTGTTACAGCTATACACATATGCTACCCTGATAGCAAATCAAAATTAAATTAACATTATTACATCATTTTGGAGATGTGGAGAGAACCTACGGGAGCCCATCCCAAAAAAAACATAACCACCCACATCTCAAATTAAACCTAATCGCTGAAAGTCAGGCCTTCTCGTACAACATCAATATCTGATCTCACTACATGTTCTTATTACTGAGTACAAAATCTCCCCAAATACTCTAGTAGACTTGAAGCTGAAACTGTGTAAAAGGGAATGTTCACCAAGTTCATGGTCATTTTTTCCCAATCCTGCTAAATCTGATTTTCCAATTGCAACTTCCCCTGTGTTGTCAGACTCCCACATCACTAAGAAGAGTTGCAGACAATTACTCTGGCACGCAACCAGTCACGGGCTACAGGCTGAGTTTCAGAAACTGCAGTATTATGCACAGAGCATCACACACTCCGATCCATGAATCATCTATCTCTCATGCAGACACACAAGACCAGTTGGCCACAAATGCAGCAGAAATAAAAAACAGCTTTAACCCTTCCCCAGATTCAGCTAATTATGCCTGTGTGATTGTTCTGTCAGTGACGGCCTCTTACCATTACATAGTATGAAAAGTAAAACCAAAGTCAATTTATAAATGATGATGATTTTTACCCTCCAGTCGAAATCGACCCTGGGTCACTCTGTGGATCGTTACCGATCCCAGAGTATTTC
>JAOTRQ010000031.1:1375454-1385876 GCA_028565875.1 Hoplisoma paleatum
ATCATTTTATAATAAATGCAAAAGAAGCATTTTCGATTTGTTTTCAGTAAACAGACGTGAAGCTAAAACCACAAATTGCCAGTTAGCTATGGGGCAAACAAACATTTTCACAGTTCATAGCAATGTGTTCTTTACTGCATAGGCAGGTCCAAAATGGGAAGCTTTCAGTAGTCTTTTGTACTTCCTTTACCTGATCCTAAGCCTTGGGCTAAAAACGTTTGTAAGTGATTGACCTTAGATTTTTTTTCTTTTTCTAATTATAGAGACAGAGGTCGCATTTCTTTGCTTTTGGGTTCAAGCTAAAATCACACAGGCCCTCCCAATTATGCCTTAGTGTAGGCAAATAAAATAAATAAATAAAGTTACATAAAGCAACTCACATCTAAACATTTTATATATATATATATATATATAAATCAAGAAAGTATGCATTTACAACAACAGATGGATTCACAGATGCATTGATAAACTGGGACTATTGACAAAATTTTGTTTCAAAGTAGCCACCATTCATTACATTAATTCATCAATGCAGTGCAAAATAAGATATCAAAGAACGAAGGATTGGTTTTTACCTAAGCTATTAAGCATAAACATTTCAATAGAATTTCAAAATCTTTTATTGGTTTTATAAACAATGGTTTAACAATTTGCAATTTAGAGATTTGCTTTAATACTTTCTCATTTGTAATGTCTCACAATGTTAATTGCCAATTACGATGGGTATATTCACATTTTCTTTTTTAGTAAAAAAATGATTGTCAGGTAAAATAAAAAAGCTCACAGAATGCCTTTAGCTTTTATTGTGGCCCACATTCATTCTTTGAGCACATAATGTTACTGAACCTAGATCAACTGCATGAAGGAGAAAATCACTTCAGATCATAGCACTGCTGCCACAGGCTAAGGCATGAAGGGTACATCACTTCATCTGCGTCGCTTCTTACAGACCACATAACTTACTGGCAAGTGCTTTTCTTAAGGTTACACAGCTGTTTAATCCCAGTCACTTGAGTTCCCTTTGGATTGTGCTTACTTTTCCTATTAAACATATGTAATTGTTTATCTACCTATCCTGCAGGCTCTTAGAGGGAGAAAATCACAATACTTGGATGAAGCCCACACAGCCATATGAATAACATGCACACTTAACAAATAAAATAATTGTGCTGTTCTCAATTATTGCTCAGTATCAATTGTAAATTATCTTATTTATTAATACATCATACATAAGTCATGGCAGAGCACATCCCTAATCAACACCCAGACATACACCAATTGCGCTGATGCATAGTGCAGGCTCCAGAATGCCTTTCATAATTTAAATAGGTCAAATTTCTCAGCATATTTTTGTAACTTGTGTATTACAAGTTGTATAAAACAGCAAACATAATTTGCATAACGAGCAGCATTATTTCATGAATGAAATTACAATTATTATTATTATTATTATTATTATTATTGTTATTATTATTATTAACATACTACTTAACAGCAGCTCAGATTGCAGGAACCTATTAAATCATTCTGCATTGCTTAATGTTGCATTGCTTAAAACCAGGCAGCGACTTTTTGTGCAAAAAAAGAAATTAGCTGAAATGTGGTAAGTAATAAAATGTGCAGTTACTTTCTGTTAGTCAATACAGGATTTTGTGCATCAGTATTAAAGCAGTTGCAGCTTTTTAATGTTTGTTGAAGAATATTTTTCGTAAATCATTCTAGAGTGTGTCTGTGATAATTTATGCTGATGAGGTCATGCAGTCATGCTGAACAAGAAGATCTTACTCACAATCAACGGTCCTGTGTCAGAAGGTTAAGGTTAGGGCTCTGTATAGTTTCTCCACACCGAACTTGTCAAACCATGTCAGTACTGATCTTTTTTTGTTCACAGGCGATCAGTCATACTGAAGATAGGGAACAGCTTTCACAAAATGTTGTCACATATTGGAGGCATAATGAATTTTATATGATTGATTTTATACACCTGATAAGAAGAGAAGACTTTTCTAAATAACTGAAAGTCAGTAATTCATACAATTGCCTCCATACCTTTGACTGTACAATGTATATAATGTATATACAACGTCGACTCTTACTATTATGACCTACTATAGTATTATATATTCAGATAGATGGATTGCCAGTGACTCCGTAAGATCCTGGTAGGCTGTCACAGACATTTGGAGCCATGTTTACTACAGTAGAAATGAAATCCTTAGTGGTTAATGCATCGGGCTACAGACCAGAATCATCGGTTCAAGCCCCACTACCACTGACCCCTGTGACCCTTATCTTTTGAATGCTCAAAAATGGTGTTATATAGTAATTACAAGTCGCTTTGGATAAAGCTCAAACACTAAAAGGCTAAATGCATAAAATGTAAATGTCAAGTGCATCCCAGAGTGGCTGGAGAGTGCGTTAGATCTATTGAGCAAACACAATGATTGATGTAGCTCTACAGAAGCTCCAATTGCTCGAGGGTGGTGAGGATGATTTCATACCCAAATGGGTTAAAAGTGCCCAGTTCCTAAACACTTCCACTGTTCAAAAGTAGGTCATAATAATGTGACTCAACAGTGCATACAGTGCATGAACCAGTGATTCTGGTCTGTAGCCCAGTACATTAATTACTAAACAATAATAATATCTTATAATAAATATAATGATTTTTAAAATAATGATGTTTTTTGTTAGTGATATCTGGCAACCATAACACTAAATGGGAATACACCAAATTGTATATATTACATCATATGTTATCATCATTTTAGCCTAGAACTAATTTTGACCTAGGTTTGACCTGTCTAACCTCTGAATTCTCTGTTTCTAAATTTATCACAAAGCACAGCTACCAAAAGATATATACGATGAATAAAAACTGTGATCCTTGTGACACTATATCAGTTTAAGTGCCTATCCACCTGGTGAATAGGAATGAAAAAAAGAATGATGAAAGGATTTTTTTTATTTCTTCAAACCTTTGTTTGCCTCTTAACAGCCTGTCTTCTTTTGCCCCTTGCAATGCAACCTTTGCCATACTCACCTGTTGAGAAAATTAGTCCATTTATTGTTCTCTTCAAAGGCCTTGGCCAACAAATGGCTTTGCAAATCCCCCTTATTTGCCCCAGAGCGTGGGCATATGTTTGCAGGATTTGTCCCATAAAAGCCCCATATATCCTACCATTGTTTTTCAAAGATGCATTTGAAATCCATCAATCGGTTGGATCGGTTCGTCAAATGGTTTTCTTTTTTACATCACCATTGATAAACTATTGCCTAAGGAGATGTTAACCATGATGCATATTGTTAATAGAAAGAAAATAATTTTGAACTACTGATATGTTTTATGAATGAATAGTTTCTTTTAAAACAATATAGTTATTTAATTCAGTTAATGTACAAGTGTAAACTGTTACTGATGCAATAAAGTGCTCAGGCTAATAAACCAATAATGAGTTATTACCCTATAATCAATATGTTCAGAATAAATAGCAATTTATTGTTGACTTTTTTTATAATTTGAGCAGTTGGGTTAAATTTTAAACTTTTAATCATTAAAAATGTTAAAAAAGATATCCAGGCTTAAAATTTGATGTGCATAAAATGTATTGTATGGAAAAAATTTAGTTTACAAATATATGAAAGCGATTAAATCTGGACCATAAAATGGAGTACACTGGAGTTTTTACTGCTAAAATAAGAAAGGCTACTATGTGAAGCCTGGCTTCAAACAACAAATGCATTGTAATGGGTGCAGAGCTGAAGTTAACATTTGGCTTCTTTGACTCATGAATGTGATGCAGTGAAGAGTTTTTCATGCCCCACTCAGAATGCTATGGTTTCTGTGTAAACAAAACTAAATTGAGAAGATACTGAGATAAAGTATCTAGCATACATAATTGCATGGCCTTCCTTACAGTTGTATCTTGGACCTTAATCTTCAATCTTTAGGAATATTTATTTTAGCAGGTGAGAGATCATTTGTAACATGATGGATATTAGGTACAGCAGTGCTATTTGTTAAAACTTGTCCAAGGAATGCAAGTATGTTATGTTTTTGTAGTTCTATTTCTGATAGACTTCCATTATCTTCATGGAATGCAAGCAATGGCTGTCTTTATATGCAAAATTTCAGGTATTTTTTTTGTCTAAAATGTGAAAGTAAGGCCTTTGCTGTTGGTGTAATATATCTTATGTGTTAGCTGCTGCTTATTGTCAAACTGTATAGAGTGCAGCTTTGAAGGAGGTGTTTTTGTATTTGGTGTTTTGTGTTGTGCATACAGAAGAAACGATCTCCGAACGCATTCATGGACTGTAGTGAAATGAAACCAGACTCTTGTACTCTGAATCTCTCACGTGTCCTCTACAGTGGCACGCAATATAATAAGATCTAGTGTGAAGGGCCTGCAGGTGCTTTCTGCCCCCTAATTCCCACACCTGGAAGGGTACCAAAGGGCATGGACACCCTACACGCCTATTCAGTAGCACAGCTTGCTAGCCCGGCCCTCTGTATAGGATCCTGTGCCACACTGGCAGGCTGACAATAAGCATCACTATCTCCGTGCATCTATTCAAACCTGGGCGGGACACACAAGCCATAAAAGGTCCTGTCACTTTGATTAAAGTTATCATAAAAACCTTTATGAAACCAGAAAAAAGACACTGCAAGCCTTCCGCTCAAACGCAACTCTTTAAGTGCTACATGAGAGTCGTTTAAAATTCCATCCACTATTCATCTGTCATAATTTAAGACCACAGAAACTGCAGATTAAAGAAGATTATATAAGAGTGTAACATGAGTTTAGATGTGTGATGATAGCTCTCAAACGTAAACTAAAGTTAAACAATTTAGCATGTTTTGTATCATCATTGAAATGCTATTAATGCAATTTTGCATTCAAACTTTACTGCATGGAAGTAAAATGCTGGAATGTATCTTTTCTATAGCACTCATTTTGACAATTCTTTTTATGCTTTTAATTTTGTGGTAGTTTAGGAAAGATGTTTTTTGCACCGCAGTGCAAAAACGAGATCACTGCCTGAGCCAATAACTTTATTTTCAACAGAATGGGCAATAAGAAAAACACTTATTTCAAATGTTCCCTTATATTCCCACACATGTCTGTGAAGGGAATGGCAAGTAACAATCAGCTTCACGGTGCTCATGTATTCTGCTAAAGCAAGTGCCATCAATATAGAAACCATCCTTTGACAAAAATAAAAAAACAATCAAACAATATGACCCATTTGACCTGTTGGGTCTTTCAGCCTCAGTTTCTCCAAAACAAGCTAAACTATTGACACTTACATATTCCCAGCAGTGTAGTACTTCTTTTTTTGGGTGACAAGAAAAATATGTTTAGAGGTGTATATCTTTGTTTGCACTTTAAGATAGATCTCCAAATACACCAACATCAGAGTCATAGATCGCCACAATAAACCATGTGAGGTCTGGTAACTCTAATACAGGGTTGGCACGAGGAGGTTTCAGATCTCACCCAATGCTTTCCTAAAAAGAGTGAAATAATTGACAAGTTTTCGCAATTCCAATCCAAAGCCTTATCAAACTGGCAAAGCCAAGGAAGGCATGGAATTGCAGAGACGGTTGATGGCCTTTTGTAATTGATCTTAACTTTGAGCTTGGCCGGATCCATCTATAAGTGAGCTCTAGACTATAGAAAGCTGAGAAAGGATACCAATGAGGTGTGAAACCCATATTCATAGACAACAGTTTGAATACCATGTAAATGAATCTCTAACAGACAGTGGGGCATTTGCAAACCCAATCAGCATCCCTCAAAATGATATTCATTGTTGTCATGATCATAAGCCCAATAATCATGATCATAAGCCCATGTGAGTAAATGTAGTGTTGACAAAAGAACCCAGCCCTGGCTGGAGAGAGGAACCACTAGCAATTGACAATATTTGAGGATCCCCTGAATTAGAAAGCCTGGGACATCTCATACCTCTTGTTACAACTTTGCTTTGTCACCCACTTGATCCAAGAGACTCCTAACACACAGTCCAGGTCCAACACACAGATGAGTCAATGCTGTTTTTCTTAGAGAGAGGAGATATTAAAAGTTATATGTTTAGTCTTTTATTGCCCTTCAGCATTAAATCACTAGAACACTTAATAAATCAGGTTTTTTCTCCCATGTGGTTTGGTAGGTATATATAAGTGGTAGTAAAAAATTGTAAAATTTAGACTGGTTTGTATGTGTTATATGTCACAATGTATCTATTTAGCCTGATGATGGACAACATAAACTCACACACACAAAAAAACATTAAAATGTTGCACAAAAAGTGACAAGACTCACTATTTGAACTTGTGTCCATGAAACTGGCCTTCACTACACGCAGACTGTTAAATGTCGATCACTGTGAGATTGTTCAAATGACCTTAGCTCTAACTGTGCACAAAAGAACATATTGAAGGTTTGCAGTCATGACCAGCTCACAGACTGTGGTTGAAGCTCAGATAGGCTCTGCTGCATTCACTGTCCTCATATTCATGTTCAGTGGTGAAGAACAACACTCCTTCTCAATATGAAAGTCACATGGCAATTGATCTGCTCCATTCAGTTCCATCTACCATTTTGTTCCATTCATTTGGAACTATGAGGAATAAGCTGGACCACCAGGTCTGTGAATATGAAGCAGTGCTTTGTAAGCTTTGCCTGTTGTATCTTAGAGTTCAAGCTCAATAAAACGATACAATGCACAGTTATAATAAAAATAAATCAAATAAACTGTACATCACTATGAGTTAAATTCAGGTGACTGTTCAGGAACTGTTATTGAAGTAAAAGACAGCCACTATACTAATTTTATGGATCCTGTGAGAACAACACAACTAGTCAACTCAACGTTTTATAATTTATTTTTGTAATAAACAGTGGCTTTCCTAGGTTTGTTGGCACCAATTTTCTCTAGATAATTTACTGAAATTATTATTTGTGCGTCATTATTTGAACTGGGGGACACACAATCCACAGTCCAGTCACATTTCTTATAGTAGGGTAGTGAATTATGTCAATGTTCAATTTTTAACTTGTATGGACTCTTTTAAAACAAACCCTCCTGTGTACCTTCAAACTATAAAAAGTCTTATTTTAGAATTGCTATAGAACAGAGGTCAAAGGTCAAAACAACTCAAATGCAAAATTAAGGGGTTTTGCGTCTAGGTTTTAAAGGTAGAGAAATAAATTATGTCATATCATAAAGCAGCTTGTAACATAAAGTCTGCACAAGTTTAGCACTTTCATTAGAGGAAACTGAAATTACTGACACTAATGTAGTGTTTTTAAACAAGGAGTTACTCCCTGGTGTTTTACTTTCCTGTCATTTAGTTTATTTTTGGGACTTATTAATTCAAAATTGTACTTTGTGTTGATTATGATCACATTTCTGGGATATGCAATCTTTAGAAAATACTAATCTTCTATCAAAACCATTTCATTTGGTTAAATTATATGATAAAATAAATGTTAAATAAATATAACTTACCGGATTTGTTTCAGTGTAATTTAGAATTATGGTAAATTAGTCAAATAAGTAACCAGCTTATTCCACCAGCTTTTACTCCACCTTTTGGACTAAAATACAATTACTTATGAACAGCCAACTTCCAAATCACACACATAGCAGATTGACACACACTTTAAGTGAATCCTTGTTTGTTTGAATAGTTCAGAATTAAACCAGGTGTTTAAGTTCAAGGACCTTAGACATACAATTTCTTTCACTATCCTTTAACTAGCTATTCAGAACTGAACTGGATGACCAGAGGTTATTGATTAGAGAAGTCTGTATGAATTCACACAAATTTGTCCTGTGTAACTGGGTATTGAGGAAAATGCTGCTCCTAAGACTCTTAATCATTGGTTTGCAACTGGAATTGCATTTTTTGTGCCCTGGGGAGAAGTGGGCAGGATGTATATGCGGCCAGTTCAAAATCATTATTTTTCAGCATAACAAAAACCTATTAGAAATTGGAATTTGTATACATTCTTAAAGCTGCTTTCACAAAAAACTATTATTATTGATTGCCATACAGTAATGTATGTAAGTAAATATATATTTAGAATAAAATAAAACTCTTTACCATTGTGCTTTTTACACAGAGCTGAATTATTGATCCGTATTTTTAACACAATCCATGAAGAACAGATTTTCACACATTTCTGAACAAATACTAGAGGGCAGCGGTGAGCATGCATACCTGGCATGCTAGACAGCCCTAGCTACGGCCCCCGGGGAGCAGCTAGGGGGTTAGTACCTTCCGCAAATACACTTCATTCGTGACTTGTTGATTCTCTAAAACAAACTGAGAAAAAAACCTTCTGATCACAATTCTCAACCATTCATTTCACCACAACCATCACACAACAACAAACAAAATAAATAAAAATCATTGATACCATTTAGTCACAACAGCATTTGTGAGACACTGAAGTGGCACAAGAAGTCCTGTTTAGTATTTGACATATAACTTAGTTCTAGTGATGTTACTAGTGCTAGTGAGTTAAGATCAAAGCATTTTGCTGTCAAGTTTTTAACCACCAAACTTACTTTCCTTATTTGTACAGGGGTGCAGTCATGATGAATGAAGAAACATTTATTACAGATTCTTTTAAATAAGTAGTAAATTTGGTCAATACATATGCATAGAAAAAAGCAATTTCACTCCAAGTACACACCAAGAAAACAAAACATTTTCAGTTGGAATATGTGAAGGAGGATTAGACACAACCTTGAGAAAGGTTACGCAAACCCCAATGTTTAGTCTTGAACACTGAGGCTTTTAGCATAGTACAAACAGACAGATTTTTCAGCAGTTGTTTATGCAACACAGCTTACGAACTCAGTAGATATGGTCTTTTCCCAAATAAATTACACTGTTATTTTATCAGTGACCAGTCCTATGAACCGTATCAAACCATGTTTGACAGTACAAACTCAAGTGCTATTCCATGGGAATAAACTAGATTAGCTCAATTTCCAGGGCCTCATGCGTCACACAAAATAACTGATACACTTTTACCTGGAATGTTACTTTACTGTGACATTATAAGTTTAGAACATATATATCTCAAATTAGGAGACATGATACAACAAGAAGCACATCAAGATGTCTGTACTTAGAGCTTTTTAGATATTTTGTTATTTTTAAGTAACTGTAGGGGTGGCACAGTGGCATAGTGTGCAGTGTATGTGTGGGTTTACTCTGGGTGCTCTGGTTTTCTCCCACTGTTTAAAAACATGTAGGTAAAGCAAACTGAAGATACTAAAGTATCCATAACTGTGATTGATGTGACTTGTTTGATGAATGACCGTTTTCTGTCATGAATATTGCCTAAATTGTATATATACATTATAAAATATTGCCTAAACATGACAGTAAAAGCTAAATAAATAAATTAGTAAATGTAGATTAGACCATTTATTAAAAGTACTTATTCCATCTTTTTGTGACTTAACAAAAAAATATGTTTTTTTGTACATATTTTACATCTGTGCTTGGATGGCACATCAGACTATAATACTAGCATACTCTGCACATCCTAATTGTTGTCTAGTGAAGAAGCTGACCTAAAAAGTGGATTCAAACAAATTCAGACATGATATTTGTTTGGATTTCTTTATAACCGAATGCAGCTGTGATTTTGGATAATTTCGCATTTATTTATGAATGATGATTATGGAGATATCTTCCTGATAACGCTCCATTATTGAGCACTAATTGATCACTAATGCATGCTAATCCATTATTAAACTTACAGTTTACAGAATTACAGATCAAAAATATCTAATAACATGGTTTATTTGATCATGACAGACAATTGCATATTGTTGGTTATATATTGCCGTTACTGTCCTCCTTATTTTTGGCAGGAGATCAAATTGTGCTTTTTTGACATTGTTAAATCAATGGCAGTAACGTGATAAATAAGTAGGATCGTGGCTCAGTGGGTATCACTGTTGCCTCACAGTAATAAAGTCCTTGTCCTTTCAGTGTGGGGGATTGCATGTTCTACTCCAACCTGCATAGGTTTCCTCTGGGAGCGTTGGTTTCTTCCCACAGTCCAAATACATGTGGTCATATAGCTACTAAGCCTCTAGAATTCATAAACCATAATTATGAATAGTCAATAATGTAGACCAGGATAAACCATGGCAACCCCTAACAGGAGTGGGAAAAGTTTTAATAAAGTGCATAGTAAACAAAATGATATGTTAGGATGTAATGCAGTAGCAATATGAAATAAAAATAATGTCATATTTAACCTAAAATGGTACTTTAAATGGTTATGGTAATAGAATTTGATTATATGTCCGTTTTGACACACACACACACACACACACACACACACACACACACACACACACACACACACACACACACACACACAC
>JAOTRQ010000031.1:1420959-1432273 GCA_028565875.1 Hoplisoma paleatum
TGGTATAAAGCATTTCACTGCCGGTTGTACTGTGTATAGCTATGTATGTGACGAATAAACTTTGATTTGATTTGAAATACCAAATTACTATTATATCTTTGTATAAATTAAGATAAATGTGTAGTGATTTGTATTCGATCTAGAAATTACAAGAACACCTGTAGAACATCTTTAACTAGACTTGTAGAAGTAAAACAATGTCTGGGTTAATCATCATATGAATGCCAGATCTAAGACATGATTCAGGTTGGTGGAATGAAATATTTTCTTTGCAAATAATGATCTTTTTAATTATAACTTTAATTATAACTCTTCCACTGGTGTTGGGTGCTAACTGCTAGCTCTTCAAGAAGATCTGGCTGACGTTTCTGTGTTTTCTCACAATGGATTCACTCTGTAAAAACGGCTGTGTGAGATCTTTTTCCTGCTCTCCCCGGCTTGTTTTGAGGCTTCCATACTTATCTACTTTTTTGTTTGTTGCAGATGACAAGAGCAGCCTGTTATATTGCAGCAACCAGGTTCTCTTCTCTAAGCACTTCATAATGGTTGAAGAAAGTACAATTTTAATTTAGAGATTCAATTATTGTTGCTTTTATCTATTATTACAGTGACTAAACTCGAAAGAGCTTTATATTTAGCAGCAAAGAATCGATTTTTACCTGAGCTATCATAGACTCAGCCATCGCAGTACTGATATTCTATAATTCTATTAGCTAGAACATGCTGCATAGCCCAATGACTATATTTGTCCATCAGTAAGTGGAACATGAAACTGAAGTACAACATTTTCTCATTTTTACAGGATAAGCAATGTTGATTGAATTATAAACGAATTACATTGTATAACAAACCTTAGCTACAGAAGCTACCTACAGAACCTAGTAAAGTGAAGCAGAATATAATTCAAATAAAAAATGAATATAAAATTATCACAGTGTTTTAAAGTTAGATGCACATTACTGTGCTTTTTATGTTTGGTTAAGCTGACCTGAACAATCCCACGTAGAAAACTGATCAATTATTAATGCTGCAATATAACGGCAACAGAAACGTTAAAAGCAGCCATAATGAATTGTATCGAGCATAACTGTTATATGATAAGGTATGGTATTAAAATTATTAAATGCTACAGGAAGTATCTAGAGGATTAAATCTATTTCTTTTAATAACATATTCCGCTCCACTAAAACACTGATTTTCTACATTATATTGCATCGAATATAGTACTATTAATATTTAATACATTTAGCTAAGCCTCACGACAACAAAGTTGCCGATGCCCGGCTCCTGTGCAACCCTCAGCTGTATGAATTGCATTTCGCTCACACAAAAGCTCACAAACATATTAGACGTAAAAGAACAGTGAAAACATAAAATGTGTGTGTATTTTGACAGGTTTTTACTCTATTTAAAAGAAAAACTGATGATCTTATGATGCTGAAATGTAAACTTTCCCAATTGTAGTATTAAGAATAACTTGCTATTCTTTATTAATAACTTGTAATGATGTAAAATGTCATGGCATTGTCAGTGACAATTCCTATTAATTAAAACAATTTATTTGTGATGATTTTACAACAATGTAGATGTATAAAATAGAAGAAAGATGTTTAGAAGATTAAACATGTTAAGAACCACCCATTATACAATAGTGTAGTTTGTTACTTTTTATTATTAACTTTATTATTATTATTACTTGAAAATTGTAATGTACAATTTCTCCTTAAAACATCTTCTTTGCTGGATATTCCTTCTCTCGAGGGGTGTTTTGACTGAATGCCCAGTGTTCTCACAGACAAAAGGTTTGTCATTTGTAACGGTGTAAATCGGCATGCAAAATTTTACTACACTAATAATTAAACTATTATTATTGTTATTAACAACAAAAGAGAAATAGTAATACTAAATAATATTATTTTAATTGTAGCGCTGGTTTTCTTCCACAATCCAAAGAAATGAAATTGAGATTACTGTGCTTGAAATTTAAGGACGTGGCAATGTCAGTAATGTACCAAAATCAGAAAAGAAGATCAAAGGAAAACACTTTAGGATGAAAAATACATCCTCTTCTTGATCTCCAGATGTTCTGCTACTGCTATCGATTTTCAAGACTGGAATACTAACAGATACGTATTTCTAATATATTTCATTATTAATATTTAATTGTAACTATATTTCACATAGAGTCAGTATAAGTAATGAGAGCTATTACCATTTACTGAACATATATGGCTATAGAATTGTTTGCATTTTCACCAGTCAAAATATTATTAATATTTTTTATTAAATTATTAAAATTTAATCGCATTAATATCTGTTTTTAGAATTGTACATGAAAGGTATGTGTATGTGTAATGTTAAAGATTAGCATACAATGTTATTCGATAGCAACAATAAATCCAGGTTTCTTGTTACATCTTGGATGTCGATACATTTATCGCAGCTCTAAATTAAATCCAGTCAATCAATGTGCTTAATGAAATGTAACCATGTTTTCTGAAATCATTAATGCGATCATAATGACTCATGTTGGAACTGTATTCACACTTCAGTATCACCCAGTCTTCAAGAAAAAGAGATGATAATGAAATGATAATCCTGATTCTGTTTAGATATTTAAAGCCTGAAAACAATGCAGGTCAGAAGAGCTTTGTTGTAGAACATAACGGATGAGCATTAAGGATTTAGGAGAAGAACAAAAAGAACTGAAAATGAAAGATAAAGCTGAATCATTCTATCAATGTTTTTTGCTAACGAATGATTATTTGCAATCAGTTAAGTTATTGCTAGCTGTGTTTTTGTTTGGAAATGTGTTTGGAATTGACCTTGTTGTTACCACAATGGAAAATTCACCAACTTCTTCAGTTATAAGGAATGTTTTAGCAAGATTTTATAGTTTATAACTTTTGTCTCGTCAATATTTGGTTAGGTGACACCTTATTTTACTCAATTCAACCAAAAACCATTAGATGACTATTACGAAGTACTCTGGCCCACTAATTCCACAGAACTGAACTAAACTGAGCATCTATGAGACCACTTGATCAGTATTTTTGCTCTATTCATCCTCCCCCGCACACTTTCTATCAGCAGCTGCAGAGACAGTATAGTCTAGTGGGTAGAGCTTTGGGCTATCAACTGGAAGATAGTGGATTCAAATCCAGGTTCTGCTACAAAACAAATAAACAAGCCACTGTTGCGTCCTTGAGTAAAACCTATAACTGACCCTGCATTCTGACCCCAACTTCTAAACAAGCAGGGATATGAGATAAAAAAAAATTGTGTTATACTTTAAAGCTGTATATCTGTACTGTGAATTAAAGGCATTCTATTGTACTGCAGTCAGCATGGCTCCGGATATCTGTGGCAACCCTTTTGACTCACCCCTAGCTTTTCTAACCTCTGTCCAGGCTGCACACATTGGAAATGATCTGGTGGTCATAATAATGACTCAACAGCGCAGTAATATCTCGACATCTATTCTTCCAGCTGACAGGCTATTGCAATCGACTTTATCTCGATTTACAGCAGGATATGAGGTTGGCTTATTCTTTTTTTAAGTCTTTAAGTTCCTACAGTGGTATGCAGCTTTACATGGCAATTTAGTAAAAAAACACACTTATTTTCAACACTTATTCACAATGCATGGTGTCAGACAGGTTTGTGTAGTCTGGGACACCAATCACTCCAACAATGGACGGTTCGGTTGTCATCTAATAAACACTTTTGTGCTTTTAAAACCAAAACCGAGAGAATGAGAAGGAGATTTTATCAACAAGCCAGTCGGTTTCTAAAGAAAATAGCAAAAAGGTCTAATATATACTAAGCTTTGCATATGCAAGTACAATATTCACTTTGCACTTGTTGCACAGCCTTGTTTAGTTATTTGCACGGTGGCTAAGTGGTCGCATCACAGCAAAAAGTTCCGGGTTCGATTACCGGGTCATTCCGGGGGCTTTCTGTTCTCCCCGTGTCAGCGTGGGTTTCCTCCGGGTACTCCGTTTTCCTCCGACAGTCCAAAAACATGCACTAGATTGATCGGAGATGTGAACTTTGTCCTATAGAGTCACAAGCTCCCCATAGCGATACGGGTTGGAAGGATACGGGATATTTAGTATTAAAAATATTTAAATTAAAAATGTAATAGAGAATAGAAATAATATAGACAGTATATACAGTAGAAAATAAGTAAGATGAAGATCAAATGATGATGAAGATCACAATAGTAAATCAGAATTGATCTATTTGGCACCCATTATGTAGCAACTGAATCAGGGTACTTAAAGAATTGTGGTCAGAAGGTTGCCGGTTCATAACCGATACGATTACCATTGAGCAAGGCACCACGGCCAGGGCTGCCCACTGCGCCGGACACGTGTGCTTATGTGTGCATCACTAGTGTATATAAATGTGTATTTCACTGCGCGGGTTGGGTTAAATGCAGAAGATTAAAAGATACATGAGTAAAAAGAACAATTGTGAAAGATTAAATTGCTGTACTGTGTTTGTGAGTTGTTTATGATATTTAGAGCATAATTACACACATAAGTTGTTGTTTTACCCTGACTAAGATTTATTCACAACCTATTAATATAAAGCAATGTGTTATATGGATGTTGATTCTAAGATCAACACTCAACACGCGTAATACTGTGAAGCTGCTAGAACCAAAAGCAACAAAGCAAAACGCCATTAACAGGGTTAACAAGAGCCTTCTGTCCACTGCAAAAATGTGGCACTTATGAAGTGCATGTTGCAGAACGCCTTGTTTCAGCTGTAATTAGGTAAATCATTTTTGCATGCAGATGAGAATATGCGTCTCATTTGGCTCATTAGGGTCATAATTGGTAATAAAGTACCATTAGGCACTGAACTTCTTCATCGTGTGCCACATCGGAAACAGATATTGATCGCTATCAGAACGCTGCGTACATTACACCGGAAAATCAATAAGCATGACAGTTGGGAACGTAAAATGCATCAACCCTCTTTTACCTAGTTGCTCTACAGTTTTGGTGAGAATGGAGCGACGTCAAGAGAATTTAATTCATCAATAGTGGGCACAAGCAGAAAGATGCAATGTTGTAAACATCATTTTTGACAGTTAAATGGCTCCCATTTAGTAGAAGAAAGATGGAGGTGGCCATTATAATGCTCTTACGGGGTAGAGCATGCAGTGGGACCCGGCAATACATCATAGGATCTGACACTTAAGGTTCCAGCAAATGGCTTTTCACAAGTGGTTGCTAAGATGCAGAAATGGATACAGTAGCAAAACTTTTAACGACATGTGGGTCACTGCATTGACAACTCGACATCATGATGAAAACTAATGTGTCAGTGCTGCTATAATCAGGTTTTAGAGTTTTCCCTCAACGATTCTGCATAAAATCTTTAGAGGCAATAAAGCTGATGTGTCCCGAACAGAAAATGTTTGCTGAGAGGGGTCACGAACTGCTCATCTGAGAAGTCATTTTGTTATCCGGCATGTCTGCTGCAGAATGAAGTCTGCATGCTTTTTTCTCCAAGATTTTTTGATGCATTCTGCTTTTACTTTGTCTCCAGATCTAGCAAAGCCTTTGTTCTTTGAAATCGCGGTTGTATTTGTCACGACCCCTCTGAGACATGTACAGTTCCTTAACCCCATCGTTTTATTGCCTGTACTGTACAGTGCATTTGCACACGAGGCTCGTTCATTGCTGTACAGATGCCTGACCTGTTGATCAGAATTCAAATGGAACAACTCAAAAAATATATTAAAAATGGTTGAAAATAAAGTTTAGTTACATTTGAATTTTTCAGTATTAAGCAGATGCTTTTATTCAAAGCAACTTATTATGTATATAGTATTCAATCTGAACAATTAGGCTTAAGAGCTTTTCTCAAGACCTCAATGGCAGCAACTTTGCAGTGATGAAATTTGAACTGGCATATTTTGGATTATTAGTCATGTTCCATAACCACTAGGATACAACTGGCCAGGTATCTTTCAGAATTTAGCAGATGCTATTATTCAAAGCAACTAGGGTCCAACAGCAGCCAAGTGGTAGTAATGAGTACCAAAGACATTTGGGTTATAAACTTAAACATAAGCAGCACAATACAAGGATGACCTTATTAACTTATAGTCTAACTTATTACTTAATCTAAGTTCTGGCTAACTAATAGTTAAGCTCAGTATCCGAGTGACTTATTTTGGGTGATATTTTCTGCATAATCTCTGGCCATCATGGATTAACAAAGCCTCTCCTGGATATTGTTTTTGTATCAAAACTACCAACTCTAGATTCACATCTTTTAAACCTCATTGGAAGCCAACGTCATTTGCAATGTGTTGCAGAGCTGAAATTAAGAGAAAATGTAATGTTGAGCAGATTTTAAAAAAAGGTTCTATGACCAATGACATGAGCACAGAATGTGTTCCACATTCAGATTTGTTCGATACAGAAATTATTATTATGTTTGCTCTGGTGAATCATTGTACAGGTAAGTGAAACTTTAACATGTGAGACTTACTGAATAAACCAATCTCAGCATGAAATGCTCTAGAGGAGTTACATCATACAGCAATTAGAGATATAAGTAATGGATACGAGGAGGGCAAAGTTATACTGTGTCTGAGATGCTTTATTCATTTTTATTGTAGTTGTTTTGTAATCTAGTATCTGGTAAATTTTTGTTCTTAATTAAATTTTAGAACAATATGAATGAAATAATACCTGAATTTTGTAAAAGGGAAACATTATGCAAAACTAACTTTGAGTGTGTTTTTGTATTTTTACGTGGGTCTCTATTGTTCCCATAAACAGACAAGTTTGAATAAAATTCATCAATCCGTTTTTTGTACATCTTTACAAATAGTTTCGAGTCATGAAAAATGAGCTGCTTTTACCTCCCTGATTTTGTTTCCTAATAAACATATGTGTTAATTTGCATATTATAGTCCCTAATTACACCCTACTAGATTACTAGAGGATTCGCCATTTGGTCTGTGGCTTTTACATGCCATGTGCATATTTCGCATGGATATACCTGACAAGCCACAGACAAAGGAAAGTCCCACATGAATAGTTGTGTTGTGCAAAAAAACAACAACAACCCCTTACACTTTCTACCAGCAACAGAGAACAGACCTGCATGTCTCAATTCCATTTTCAACGCCCATGTTGCATACCATATAGCATATAACAATATTATTCTAACATGGATGCACTTTACAATATTATACTGATATACCTGTTGTCTATGAGACGAGGAAATTGTATGTACTTTAAAATAATATTCAGCAATTACTAGCTTGATAATGCTTTGTCATGTAGTGCAAGCTAACTAGTACCTAAATGCTAGAAACGTAAATGAAGCCGACATCGCAAACATGAGATTTCAGACATTTTTATGTTTACTAAAGCATATTTCATTAAAGGTTGTGACCAGCAACAGATTATTACTGTAAAAGTGATTTCATATAAAACTAGTAATTTCTCTTTATGTGAGAATGATTTTGTTCAAAGAACTCAAAAGGACATATTTTGTAGAGCCCATAGACTGATTCTAGCTTGTAAAAAAGGTTTAAATTTAGTGTACTTATTCCTTCATTTCTAAACTTCTCAGTCGTCTCCCAACTCTATCTCTATTTTATTTATGCGCAAAACTTTACATACAAATTAGAAACAACACAACACTTACTGTCAATTATGATCTGTCTTCCCGACCAGTCATCATTAATCATCTGAATATTCCCATAGTGGATGTCACTGAAGAAGATACGGTTGTGGTCTGACATGTGCAGGCGATAGTCAAAGGCCAAAGCTATTACGTTCTTAAAGAACTCTGGCTTCTCAAATGGCTGGAGAGGGGAATTAAGGTCACTCTCGTCTGACAGATGGATGCTTTTTAAGATGCTCCTTTCCGAGTAAAGCAGGTAACCACCGTATCTCTGGCAGGCAAAGCCGTCCTCTGCTAGATAGCCATGGGCGCATGAGCATGTTCTCCTGCCACTGCCCAGGTGGAAGCAGAGTTGCTGGCAGCCACCATTATTTTTAGCACAGGGGTTTGTGCCTGCAGAATGGAAACACATAATTTACTCTGGCATTCAAAGAGAAGCATGTTAATAAAGACAGACATTAAAATGAATTAGCAATTACGTTTGGTCTAGGTTGATGTTTCACAGTACAGTTTGCTGGATAAAAAAAGGTGAGCGTATAGCTGCTATTAGGATCGGGCTAATGTATCTGCTGTGGATATGGATTGTCACACGGGTCATATCATTAAACCATAAAGTCCTACATTTAAAGCTATTTTTTAATCTAATCTCTTGGCTTGACTTACAGTTTAATCTTTGAAGTATTAAGCTACTTTCTTCATTAATATACCATAAAAACCTGCATATTTTACAGCCCTAGCACTAGTGCTCAACTAGAATCTCTGCACTCTCATGTACTCACATATACTAAAGTCAAAACTAAACAGACATTTACCAAATAGTTACGAAATAAACAATAGTTAATGTGTAATTTGTTTCAATATGGAATTATGCATTTAATGATCTTTAGTGTAATAGTTGGATTGAAGTCCATCTTGACCCAATTTATTCATAGGATATCTGTTAAAAATGTGCTTAACCATGCAATCCATCGAATATTACAGTTCAAGTCTGCAAATAACCCCTCATGGCAATTTAGACAAGAAAATCCATATTTTTGTAGTTAAATCAAAAGAAACTTAGAAAGAAAATCTATTTAACTTAAAACCTGCTCTGTCGGTATCTACAGTTTACATGTTCAGACATGTCTTTGTGGGTTTTATCAGTGTACTCCACAGTCCAAAGACATGCATTCCAAGTTCTGATAACCTGTTCAGGTGTTACTGTTTTTGCCCAGTCACACACCATGACCCTAGTTTGGAATGCTAATGTTTATTCATTTACTAGGTCATGTTTTATACCCATGACAGGAAACAGTCACTCATTACACAAGTCCCATCAAACACAGTCATGGACAATTGCGTGTCTTCTATTTACTGCATGTTTTTGGACTGTGGGAGAAAACCAGATCACCCAAAATTAAACCAAATTATGACAAACTCTGCACAGAAAGTCCTGCGAATTAAACCCAGGACTACTTGCAGTGAAATGACAGTGCTAACCACACAGTGCTAAGCCACCGTGCCGCTCCCTAAATTGGATTAAGCTGTGGTAAAACTAGATAATGGATCACTGGCATCCCACTCTTTTAGTCTATCAAAGTCTGTCTTAGGCCCTTAAGTAAGTCAGATGAATAGGCATAGCGTTATAACCATTTACAAGTGAGGGAATAAATAACAGATTATTTTCATCACGGCATCTGTTGGTGGGCTTTATAATACAGCGAGCATTAGTGACGGTTGCTGGTGAGGTGTCTAAAATGAACAACCATGTTAAATATTACAAAACAATATAATCTATCTGTCGTTTCTTTTTGTTGCTGATTGTAGAGTAACTTCAGTTAATTTGCAGTAATTATTTTGGATTCCAAGTAATAAAGCTCCAATGAGAAAAAGTAAAAAAGAGACATTAAGTTGAAACCTCAACCTTTCTCCCGGCCTCTATTAAAGACTTTCACATCCTTCAGGTTGACACCCAGCCCGCTCCTCATAGTGATGGCCTCGCTGGCATCGCTCTTGAGTCCACGGCGAATGGAGCCATTGGCGTGGGCTCTACCCCAGTCAGCATCACACAAACAGAAAAAGAAAACGGGCATCAGTGTCACGAATGGTACAAATTAAAACGATCAAATTAAAAATATGGATCAATACAGGAGCTAGCTGTGTAATAAAACTACTTCAGGTTAATACGACAGTTCATGAAGTTAATAGTGTTAAGAATGTCACTGGCTTACACAGTCCGTCTAAGTACAGCAGTTGTTTTGGGGCACTTTTGGAAAGCTTAGCATTTAGTAAAATAATAAATTACCTGTCAGACCAGTAGATATAAGCCCCAAACACAGCCACAGAGAACAGGTCCACGTTGGCGGCTGATAGTACAATCTCTCGGCTTTCCCCAGTCTCAAGGTTGATCCGCTCTATCTTGTCGGTTCGAGCGTCGCACCAGTATAATCTATTTTCCTAGAAAGCAATTTGAAAATGCGCATCAGCACGTCTTCTTTTGTACAGGTCCATTTTATCATCAGCAAAGAAAGATGAGGAGCATGACTCGAGTTCTGAGTATCAGGCAAGAGTACGAGAGCAAGAGAGTGGGAAAAAAAAAACGAGAGCAGGGGAAAGCCTCACGGTACCTCATAGTCGATGGAGATCCCATTTGGCCAAGAAATGCCAGAATTAACAAGCATGACCTGATCTGAACCGTCCAGCCGTGCTCGACCTATGCAGGGGTTCTTTCCCCACTCGGTCCAAAACAAGTATCTGAAATCAGGTGCATTTTATTAAGAATTGATGCTACTTGATGTCGACCAATCAACCATAACATTTGAAATCATTTGAAAGCACATTGACCCAACTCTATTACCAACATGCTTCCTCACTATTAATGCTGATCCCTGTCTTGATTGATGAGAGTTGTTTATGCTGACACATAACCCTTCACTACATGTGCAGTATCTAAATGCATTTCTCTAACCCCGGCACAAGGTGAGTTCATACGCGGATCAGGACTGTGTATAGAAATGTTTACATTAGCCCTCATTCAATGGTTTACCAATGCACCACCTGCCTGCTCTATCAGTGTACTGCTATTTATTCCACTTGTGATCCTTTGCTTCCATCTTTTATCAACAGACCTATTCTGATCATAACACAATTTGGAAAGTAAAACCTATTGCTGTATAAACTGCCTTTGTGTTTTGAGTATTTTTTTAATGTGCTCAACCAGAGATCTAAACCTTCAGTCTGGATTCAGTTCACTGAACAGAAATTTGATTTTCTGAAAATAATCTTATCTGCTGAGAAACATGTCTAAAAAGACACAAACAAAAACTATCAGCTTTTTTTGGTTGAGGATTGGTGATACTAAAAATCAATGCAAGTACTTGTATTAAGTCTTATTGAAGTGACATACCCTCGATGAGGATGCACCGAGATGGCTCTTGGCTGGTCCAGCCCCTCTGAGATCACCACTGAGCGATACATACCATTGAGACGAGCTATTTCAATCAGATTGAGGCCATGGTCCGTCCAGTAGAGATTATCTGTGTGGAGGAAACTGATTAGTATTCAAGGCATGTTTAAAATAGATGTATATAATATAAGTAAGTAAGTAAATTTATTTATATAGCACATTTCACACGACAAGTCGACCAAAGTGCTGTACAGAGAGATAAAA
>JAOTRQ010000031.1:1446735-1466048 GCA_028565875.1 Hoplisoma paleatum
CTCCAAGTGATCTAGCGTGAGTCCATTTGGCCAGGCTCCAATCTCCATATCCTTAAACACTACATGTCTCCCACTTCCACTCATGGATGAAGCTTCAATCCGAGGAAAGTTAGCGTCCCAGTCTGTCCAGAAAACAATTCTACAAGAAAATAACCATAAATATAATTAAGTTTTCAGAATCTACTAAAGATTAATTACAGTGTGTCCTTGAACCCATGTCATTTATTGGGAGCTTGGACTTTTATGCACCATTTATGAAATAGACGAGGCTAATTTCTGCACCGCGGGGTCCATTGTACAAAGTGCCTTTACCAGACATAGCCGCTAATAAATTACATGACTAATGTCCTACAGAGTGCCATAAATAAGCGCCCGTCAACACTGTGATAGAGACATAAATATACCAGACAATAAATCCTCAGTAATAATCGTATAGAAAATAATATAGCTGCACTACATCTTTAGTTAGGACCGGTCTGAAGATGTTCATTATGTTCCATAGCACAGATCAAACAAGTCATGCACTAATATGCTATAAAATATGCTAGCCCATCATAAGCACATAGTTCAAGCCGGGTGATCAACATACTTTTATATGTAAGCTATAAAATAGCTGAAGGTACTTGTTTGTATACTGTGAATCTTTGTAATGAGTAACTCACTAAGTGACTAAGGTCTTAATTAATAAGACAGGTTTCAATTAATAGGGTGGGTTTGAAAACTGTAGGTAGATATCTGTCTGTATGGATCTGTTCGAAAACCTATTATGCTACCTTGCTGTCTTATTGTCTACAGAGACGGGTGCCTCAGTAGAAAAGATTCCAATAAGACAATGATTGATGAGGCAGGTTATTCGAACCCACATTTCAGACAGATTAGATCAGCTTTAGCTAGCGAACCAACGGGACGAGGCACCATAATGCACTAGTATGTTAGCATCATCTGCCATGTACTGAAAATGATTAAGTTACTGTATTTGTACACTTTTCAAAATCAAAAAACAATTATCAATTATTTCATTTTTTCTTAATAATCATTATTCTGCATTTAACTCAATCATTTAACACAAGGGCGCAGCAGCGAGCACATGTGCCTGGTGCAGATGGGAGCACTAACCACGCCAGCAGAGAACATGTCCTTAAACATGCGATGGTGCGGGTAGGCACTTGGGGGTGAATGCGTTGTTCAAAATATTTATTCAGGCTGAAAATAAATGGTGTATGTCCATCACGATGTCCAGAAGTTTAGCACTACAATATTACACTATAGTACTTTTTAATTTTGTTCTCATTAAGTTAGAACCATCCTCCCTTATTAATCACAAATCAAAAATAAATAAGTCATATTGTTAATACTACTTCTGTTTCGAATAAACCCCCCCAGCATCCAGTGAGACAGTGTACAGCATGCTCCTCAGCTATCTGCCAACATGAGATCCAGCTTTCAAGCAAAGATACTGAGTATGTTCTTTCTGCGTCGCCCATGGCGCTTAACAGAAATTATTTTCCCCGCTTGAAATGGGCAACAGAATCCAACAGATGGTGATTCATTCATTGCCAGTGCCAACAAGCACTTGCTAAACATTAAACGCTGTCAGGATAATTCTGTCACTATTTTGAGTTCCTGTTGACAGACTTTATTCTTTCTAAATGAAGCCTTGAGTGATTATGTGGCATGTGGGAGACCCAGGAGACCCAGTATGGCCAGAGAGAGAGAAATTAGACGAGAAAAGGATCAAATGGACAAATCAGTTTCATACTATGGTGTATAAATTCAAGTGTCCAAGTGGAGTTTGTGGGAATTCACTGTGTGAATTTATGTAAGAATGAAACCGCAGAGATTCTAAACTCCCTTGGCTGGCCAGTAGGATGCATAAACCAGTACAGTAGTGCTAGTCCCGATCCCAGGAAAAAAAGGTTTAGAGGTGACATGCTTGGATGCTTCATTGTACTTCTGGAAACCCTGACTGTGCTGCATTCTTTGTGACATTTTGGTATGTCGGTCACTCATGGAAGGCTTATGAATTTTCTGAAGCCTTAACAGTGACTTTGTAGTACCACATTCAAGCCCAGAAAATTGGGACAGAAGTGGGAAAGATTGTTTCTTTACATAAGCTAGTTCCAAATTTGGATTCTAAAAGTTTGTCTATGTGGAGTTTGACTTTTTCTATATACTCAGCAAAAAACACTCAAAAGACTCGGTTATAGTAATAATAGGTTAAATAAAGTGCTTTATTACTGCTGTTTATGCTTGCGAGATTGTCAGATTAATGGTTACTAACAAAACACGTTTCCAAGTCAATAAATAAATACATTAAAAAGAGTAAAAGTATATTAAAGATGGCATAAATGTGGTAAATAATACCTACCCTTGTCCTGGGTCAAGAGCAAGCGCACGAGGATGCTCCATTCCACCGGCAATCAGTGTAGTCCTCATTTCTCCATTTAGTTTGGCAACCTCAATCTGATCCAGGTTACTATCAATCCAGTAAAGGTTGCCAGCAATCCAATCCACTGCCAGTCCCTCGGGGGTGGCTAACCCATGCTGAACCACAACCTCAATCCCAGTGACTCCTGCAACAGCAATCACATCAACATCACTAACACTGCCAATAGCCTTGATGATTTGCAGAAATCCCAGCAACAATGCAATCTACCGCCATTATGTTTATTCCTCCCAAGACCTCATCTTCTAAAAAAATGACTGGCACGGGAGGAAAGCAGATTGACATTAGATGCACACCTATTAAACATTAAAGACCTTTTAAAACTGTCTCTAATCCAGCTGTTTGCAATTATCTATGGCTGTGGGAGTTTGATCAAATGCCCAGAATTTGGTAGATAATGACCAATGCAAATGCAGCAGCTACAGGGAGGAAATGATGGACCAGTAGAAATGTGGTCCAATGTCCTAAATGGTCACCAAGACAGCTCCTTCAGAGATTCTGTGATTCCCTTTGTCATTAAGTCCATTTCCGTCATGGCCGAGCTGAAATTATTTCCTTGCTAACATACTTATGATCATGTGATAGAGTAAATAAAACAAGTAATGGCTCCTTTGTAGGGAAGACCACATTCACTTCTGCTCATATCCTTATTACCATGTAGTTATTGAACAACCCTATTCTAAACATTCTGACCTGTTTCAAGGTGGGTTTAAAAAACATGGTACAGTTACTTTGTAGTTAGCACTATCACTTCAGAGCAAAGATATTCGGTGTGAAGTTTGCATTTCCTCCCTGTGTGGGTTTCGTCTAGGTTTTCTGGTTTTCTTACACAGTCCAAAGACACACAGACATGTGTGTGTGTCTCTGTACTTTGCAACAGACTGGTTGGATATTATTGTTATTACTTCTTCCACCTTACTTCTTCCACTTGCACAGCCCCTTATAAAAATCCTGACCTTTAAGTTGATTTGTTTAGTGTTTTTTGTCTCTGTTCCACTTTCCATTGTGGCTTCTGCACTTCGACCGGGTCATACTGTTAAACCTGGTCAGTGGATAATTGCAAATATCCGACAAATATTTCGAATTGGAAAGGAGAAGTAAATTCCTCTCACAGTACTACCCAAATAATCCAGGCTCTGCTACACGGCCACTGCTGTGTCCTTGAGCAAGACCCTTAACCCTGTCTGCTCCAAGGGCGCCATACTGCGGCTGACCCTGCGCTCTGACCCCGACTTCCAGACAAGTTGTGATATGCGAAGAGAAACATTTCATTGTACTGTACATCTGAATATATGTAATGACAAATAAAATTTGGGTTTGAATTTGAAATAAAACACATTAAAAAAACATTTAAGCTTGTAAAAACACTCATTGATACATACGATTGAATGGTAATGACTACGCCCAGCATTTTTTAACAGACCTGAACCACAAACTGCTACCGTGCTAAACATTACTTTACCTCCCGTGTCTGAAAGTTTCCCTCTGTATATTTTGTCCTCCACCACATCTGTCCAGTACAGCAGGCTGTGGTTAAAGTGAAAGTCCAGAGCAATAGTATTTCGGAGTCCTGGCACCAGCAGACTGTAGTCCCGCTTGTGAAGGTCGATTCTCCTTATCTCATGCCGAATGGAAAATATAATGAAGGCTTCAAAGGGATCTGAAACCAAAGGAAGTGATGAATAAGAAAGGCACACGTCTTAACATCAAATTGAACAATTCTGAGCAGACCAATTAATGTTTCAGTTTCAGGAGATAAAAAGTCAGTTATGCTGTGCATATGCTTTTTTTAGGGCTCGACCCCCAGCACATCACACAGATGCTAACTGTCGTCCTCCGACTAATGACCCAATTTTGATTGCCCGAGACAATCTGAAAGCCTTTGGCAGGCATGCTGCTGTAAAGACATTAGCTCTCACTGGAAATCTCTCGAATGTGTATCCTGCTGTCACTGGATTATTGCTCCTTTTATTGCTTTGTGCACTGAGCACATACACCACATAAAGCTCAAAATGCCCATAATCATGCCATGAATTTATTAACAGTTGCAAAAAGCAAACGAGAATATTAAGTAAAACTTTACTTATGTATCAACATATGCAGAGAATGGCCAAATTATAAAATTATAACCCAAGCAGATTGTTGGAGATCCCATTACAAAAAGTGGTATAAAAATAGTGAAAATAGCTTAATGTGGTCACTCTTCTGAGGGTGCTTCTCAAAATACTTATGCATATCTGTGGGAATTGTTAATCAAATGAACTTTTCTTTTATTATATGCAGTTATTGGTCCAGGAAGCTTAAATAGAGGATTTGTTCCACTTTATTCCAAAGCCATTGAGTGGGGCCGAGGTCAGAGCTCTTTACATGTTACTAGTTTAAACATTGTTTTGTGTCCAGGGTAACAATAATGGTTGATTTATACTTCTGTGTCGACACAATGGAAAACATCATCACCTCGATGATGAATTCCTTTTAAAGTTCAAAATCGAGATCATATGCACCAGGAAGTAGTTCACTGCCACAGCTCTAGATGGCGATGAGTTTCTGAGAGTTCTGTCGAACCGTAATGTTGCAGAAGTATTGTTATTGTAGTTTGAAGCTGATCGATATTGAACGACGAATGTTTTTTAAATGTTGGATCATGAATAAAACATCCTAAATATCATAGCAGCACCATATGCAGAGAACGAACACATGAACTACAACTGTGCACGCTCTATTGTTTTGATGCTTAAGTGCTCCCCCTTGTGGTCTGCAACGTTTTGAGGTGCAGGTTGGGCCGCACGGCCATTGCATCACCACAATGTCAATTTGCTGCAGCAGTATAAATGAGCCTTTATGCTGGAACTGTTGTTGTACTGTTGGATGATTGATGGAGTACATCTGTTCGAACTATTTTGTGACTAAATAATTATAAGGAGCTCAATTCAATACTGATCAGGGGTATCACCCTATTGGCAGCATCGCTTCCCCATTACATGACAGATGATGGCTTACACACTTTCCTCAAAAGTTATAAGATCCCTGCACATATTGTACCACAGGAAAGTTTTAAATGACAATCATCTTCTGAAATACTTATCACCTATCAAGTTCATAGGTCATGTACATTTTAACTGGTTCTTGGGATCCAGACAGGATTACATGAGTTTTAAACTGGTTAAATATCAAATCCAATCAAGATTTATTTTGTCACATATGATTTATATTGTCACATAAATAGTCATGCATGGTACAATCAGCAATGAAATGCTTTTACAACTGTTCATCATGACGTAATAAAAGTCTCACCCAAATTAAATAAAAAAAAAAACAGATTTGAAAATGCAAACAATGTAAGTACAGAAATTACTAAGCTGAAAATTTGTCGATGTTGATGTAAAAATAAATGTGAATATATACACACATTGAATATATACACAGTATAAAGTAATTGAAATGTCCAAATAATAATAAAGTGATAATAATCTGACGAACATTGATCAATGATCTAAACTTATTTGTGCAACACTAAAATCTAACTGTGCACCAGGCATTGGGTGATGAAGGTTCTGAATAAAATAACTCAATTGCAAATTGCATTAAGGAATAATCTTTTGGATTCATGGTGGTATCTTCAACCTTTGATATTCACCAGTTATATAAGTGAGCTTAAAATACCATTTTTTCAATGTTTTTTTTTTCTTAACACTGATGTTCAGTGGATGAAAAACTGTATATAAAAATGTCTCAGAAATTAGTCTTGGACTTTCATGACGTTTTAATTGTGTTTCTATAAAAATGCAATTCAGCTTATTAGTAATAGCAATAAACATTTTTTTTGTTTGTGTCAGTTAATGTAAAATTCACGAGAATTAACTCACAGATGTGTTTTATAAAAACTAATCTTGTTTTCTTTTTCATCTCCAAAGTGCCTCGTGTACCCCGCAAGCCATACACAATGTGTACTGATTTAAATGCCAAAAAACAGAATCAGATTACCGGTGCTGTGGCAGCTCTCTCCGTCCGGTGCCAGCTTCCAGCCAGGGTGACACGAGCACTTGACTGTGGTTTTGAACTGCTCACATATCTGACTGCACATAAGGTGCCGGGTGCAGTAGTCCAGCACTTCACAGGTCTTATTGTCTGATGCCAAGTGGAGTCCAGTAGGACAGGAACAAACCACCCCAATACTGGGAGCCACATTACACTGGTGGCTGCAGCCCCCATTCCCTTGTAGGCATTTGTCTAAGTAAACAGAGAGGGAAGATTTGAGAGAATGTCTTTTAACCAGATTGATGTGTTAGAAAGATGGTCATAACCACAACTAGTGAACATCATAACGAATTTATATACATAAAAGTATTCTTGCATTTCAGTCCTGCATATATTAAAAAATCCTGGGGTAAAATTGATGGGTAATATAATATCCTTAATCTTAAAATTGCAAAAATTTGCAAATGCTAAAAATAAATTAATCACATTTTCTTACATTTACGCTTCTTACATGTGTTGATTTGTCAATTTAATGCATTAACATTTAAATAAAGCATTTAGCACTTTGTAATGCTGTCATTCCATTATTAACACAATCCGGGCAGTGAAACACACAACAGTGGACACACACTAGGATGCAGTAAGCAAATGTGCCCGGCTAGATGCCTAGTCACGGCACCTGGGGAGCAGTTAGGGTAATTCACTCATGACCTTTGCCAGGAGTGCTGGCACAACCCTATACCATGAGTAACCCTGGGTTTTTGACTTGGACAGTCTGAGTAGATCATTAGATCTGAAATATTGATTAATATTAGCACAATATATTGTTCAATGATGTACTGGTCCATCCTAGATGCTTCAGATCCCTAAAAAGTCACCACTTATTTTTAGTTTTTGAGTGTCATTTGTGATATACAGCTTTTATATAAATACATGATTATAACCACTCAATTACATTGTTTGTTTAAAAACACCATAATTTACTAGTACCTTTATCTCAGTACTAACCCAAAATTGCCCATGTTTCAGTTTAGAAAAGCAAATATATCAATATTGAATATTGATATATTTAAATATCATTAAATAAAGCATGAAAATATTTTGTATTCAAACCATCTGGAGTTGAAAAGAAAAAAGCCTAAGTGACTAAAATAATGTGCATTTATTATATTTCCATCTGCCCTAACCTTATCTGATTGTGAACTAAACTCAGTAATGATGTGATTTTATACAAGTGACTGTAATCATTATTTTGTACCCATGCAGTGAGAAAAAAGATGGGCGAAGGATCTTCAGTGGTAGTTTTTTTTTTCTTGTTTTGCAATATTTGATTTATTTTTACTGTATATGAATTTTAATTTATTTTTAATAAAGCAAGGCAGGACTGGTTTGTTTGCACCTTCATGCACCGTAGCATTTCAAAGTGCTTCACATAAGAAAAAGCATTTAGAAGAATTAAAATATTTGATTCATGCCTCAAAATGTTCTGTGGATAGCCCCAACAGACCATACAAGTCTGTAGCAAATGGCCTTGATTCCTTAAAAGAACAAGCTGTCGTGTACAGCATTTAAACACGTTTACTTAAAAAAAAATACCAATGAAGTTATTGTTTTTAAAAGGTCTTGCTCAGTCAATCTGACAATCTGGCAATGATAAAGCATGAACAAGAAACCTTTTGATCCCTAGTGCAAAAGTACATTTTCATTTCAGCATCGAGTAGGCGTCTTATCCAGAGTTTTACTGTTGCATTATGCTATATAACAATAGCAAGTGTGTGCTATTGCTCAGACTAAATGCTTAGTAAAGAGTTGGGTCTGTAATCATCTTTTGAAAAACAGTGAGAGGCTCAGATGTTTAAATGGAATTTAATTCCTCGAAAAATGCCTGTAGCTTAATCATAAGCATTAGAGGTAGCATTAAAGACTTTCAGTACCTCATCTGGTGATTTGCTTCATAATCACTGACCACTGCGGTGTAGAAGATGTACTGACCAAGTCACTTAGCCATCACACTTACTTAATATCTTACACTTGCACATTTTTCTGCTTTTAACACATCAACTTTGAGGATAAAACAATCACATGTAGATGTATTACAAGATGTATTACATTATTAACATTTATCAGACACATTTACACAAAGTGACTTTTACAATTACAGTTACAACAGAAGACCATTTTTGGTCAATCAAGGGTTAATCGTCTTGCTCAAAAGCCCAACAATAATAACCCAGTAGTAGGGCTTGAACTAGCGACCTTCTGATCTCTAGACCAAAAACTTCTTAGTCATCGGTGCGCCATAAGTATTATTTTGTCAGTGGTCATATGATTGCCTACAGTATGCCTGGACCGCTTCTTCTCCCAGTCATCAAGGGAATAAATGTTTATCGTAGACTAGTAACTACAATCGGCAGCACGGTGGCTAAGTGGTTAGCACTGTCGTTTCACAGAGAGAAGTCCCGGGTATGTCCGGGGCCGACTTTGCACGTTCTCCCTGTGTCAGAGTGGGTTTCTTCCGGGTACTCTGATTTCCTCCCACAGTCCAAAAACATGCAATAAATTGATTGGAGATGTGAAAAATGTCCTATTAACATGATCCTGTGACGATAAGAGTTGGAGAAAGACCTGGCAACCTACTCTGTAAAAAAACATTTGCTGAGAAACTCTGGGGATTGGTAGCGGTCCACAGGGGACCCAAGAATCGGAAACGACTGGAAACGGGTAAAAGAGAGAGAGTGAGAGAGAGTAAATAGAGTCAGCCAATTAACAGTGTATTTTAAAACTTTTAAGTTCAATTGTTTTTAACATGCAAATACAAAAAGAAATGAAAAATAACATTCAAAAGCTTTGCATCACTAATATTATATTTTCTATATTTTTTTAATTCTTTAACTCACTGAAAACAAATCCATTCATGAGTCAGAATGTGAAATTATTTACTTGCAAAATCCAGAGAAAAAATGTTAGAAAAGTAGATATCACTGTTTTATCTTAAGACATACAGTTGGAAGCATAGTTCACACGTTCAAGTTACAGGAACATTGGCTACATGACAGAAAAAGAACGCTATCACCAGCTGCCACCAGATTTCTAAGAAGGCAGGTGATCAAAAAGCTTCGAGTGAATATAAACAACCTGCAGCGAGGTTTGGTGTCAGCAGACACTCGGGTTTTAGTTTAAACACTGACGTGCATACAAAAAAAGCTGAAAGTTTTCATGCCCTAACCCAAATAGCTAGACCTCTACTGACCCAAAAGCAATATCAGTATGACCCAATAAACTCTAAACCATATAAATATGAGAGAATTTGGAGCACTGGACTGTTTTGGCCCTGCGGATCAGCAAGATGTCGAGCAACGAATGAAACATAACACCCGGACTACAGGAAAGCATGGCAGTGACTCGGTGATGCAATAGAGCTGCTTTGCTTTGTCTGACACTGACAACCTGCAGTGTGTGGAGGAAAAGACAGAATCAATCAAGTATCAGGAAATCATGGGAGACATCATGCCTTCTGTGACTGAGATAAAACTGGGACTTATTTTTATCCTTCCAACAGGAAAATAGTTTCAAGCAGAGCTCAAAGCGCAACCAAAAGATAAAAAAGCCCTTATAGATTCTAAACTAGCCAAAAAAGGTGTTCACAGCATACAAACCCCCAAATACCAATGACTTGGATGATCACCAATGAATGAATGTGTCATCATTCCTCAGAGGTCCAAGAGATTCTAGTGTCTAATGCATCCCGTAATAGATTGTATCACATTTCACACAGACATATGAAATAAAGTATGTCAATCAAGTATAGGCACTTTGATGGAATACCAGATTGGATAAGGCAGTTTGGTGTTCCTCTGACCCCATAAATGGCATGCATAGATACAGTATGTGGTTTTAATGCCATGAAACACCTTTGAGAAATAATAAAATAATTATTATTATGCGGGTCTTTCTAGAACTTTAAATACTTGAACAAACATATAGTTAGATGACTGTATGGAGGGGTATAATCATGGCCTGGTGGTTAGAGAACTGGCCTTGTGATTGAAAGCTTGCCAGTTTGATTCTGAGAGTGGACAGGTCCTAACTTCTATTCCTGTTTGCTTTTTTAATCTAAAAATATACTTGTGTTACTCAGTAAATCGTAGCATGCATCCCAGCCATTGCTCTTCTGACCTGTTACAGGCTGAAAATGCAAGAATGTCCCCCATACTTTTGTACCTCTTAATGTATGTTTACAAGAAAAACGGGACGAATCAAAACCCAACATTAAATCAATTGCTTTTTGATTTTAAGTGTGATGAAAAGGAATAGACATATTGCAAAGATGTATTTATTAATCCATGACATGGATAAACTTAATTACACGATTCCTTATTTCATTATTATCAAAATTATTACTACTAAAAATGACTATGACACTAGCAATATTGTTATTATTACTAATATAACTATTATAATTAATATAAAGTAATTGTAGAACAGCTACAGTACATTCTGTGTCATTACTCTTACAATGTAGTCTGTAAAGTAGCAGTGACTACAATATATAGTTCATCAGTGGTTGGGTTCAATCCATCGAGCAAAAAGCTCAAATGAGATACAGTTTGATAATGTACATGGTTGAAAAAAAAAACATAGCTACGTGATAATGTTTTTTTTTTTTTTACCCAGGAGAGAAAGGTGTATTTCTTAACACTCTAATTCGACTTGGCTAATCAATATTTCCAGCAAAGTCTAGAAAAAGAGAATTATGCTAATTCAGCCACTATTAACAAGTGAAGTAGCAGGAAAATGACATTAAAGTAACGAGCTTTTTGCAGTGCATTCATGAAAAAAGAAAATGCACCGGCAAGGACGTTTTTATTATTTGTAGACTTTAAAGTTAGATCAAATGTTACACTCTGTTTCCTTTGTATCTTTCAGACTTTCAGAGTCTCCATATTTTGTTCCATCTATTATATAATTTATTTTTCCTATTTCAAAGTAGAATCCACCATTAAAATGAATAAAGTGACATTGTTTCAAGGACTCTGTTCTTGTGGTGATTAAGAAGATCCCCACTGCATTGACAAGAATTTAATTTTCTCCTTGGGGGATCCTGAAACCCACAGTGAAGCAAAGCCGCCTCTTCCCCGAGGGTGCACGAGGGACAGGCTTGCTGGCTCAAATCAATCAGCCCCTCAAGGTGCCACCGCATGATCTAATAGGCAATGAGGAGCCCGAGCCTTGGTGGGTCTTTTCATGCTGCCGATGCCTCTCCTTTCCGAGCAGGGCCAGTAGTCTCCCATGGGCTTCCCTTGGTAACTTGCCTAAATGTACAAAACTGTCAGTTTCGTCACAGTCTAAAGGATTACACATCAGCGATTCTCTTGAGATTATTTTCACAGTGATGGCTACTGAGGCAAACCCATCATCGCAGGCTATTTCAGGCAGGCTGTCATTATATTGTACCAATTCTGAACATGTGCTAGTGTTCGTTACACTACCTCAAGGATAGAATTTAATACATGAACCGAGGGAACCCTCCTGGATATTGTCTACCGCCTTAAATAGAGTATCTTCGGGGTCTGTTCAAGCATGAGGTAGTAAACACAATACACATTGATTTGCTCCAGGGTGTATCAATCTTGTCACTGAGCATGCTGCGTTTTCTTACTGGTATTCATTATTGTTGCAATGTCAGATACTATCTGAAAAAAAAACATCAATGCACAGTCAAATAGTGTAACCTGAGTCTTTTACTGCCTGGGACCTAACAGTCGATCAGTACAGTTTAAAAGATTTAAAAGGAAATTGTAATGTTTTGTATCAAGGACAACGCTGTGTAATTCATAGTTCGATCAAATCTGCAGTCGAGACCGGTCCCTTACTGAAGATGTGTGGAGAAATTAGAAACATGTGAATATAGCAAACCTAAAGTGTTACATATCTTAAACCATGTTTGCAGGCACAACGGAACAAAATAACACCTGAAACGTTTTATCACTATGTGTCCTCTGTGCCAAAACATCCATTAAGTGTTGTGAATAGGAATGGTGACATTAAACAGGTAAATGATTTAATATCACACGTTTTAGAAAAGTGTTGAAAGTCGTGAGTGCAGGATTTAAAGCAGATTCATCCATTCATTCACAGGTTACCACTATGTACATTTTCAGCATTTAACAGACACCTCTATCCAAAGCCACTTGGTGATTACTAGACCATTACTTTAACCACTAAACCATCACTGCTCTAATCTTCCACTAGATACTAGCACAGAGGCAATGGTCAAATTAGTGTCGTCTCAGAGGTGCGTCCCAATCCGCACCCTGTTTAGTGCTGTTTAGTACTGTTTAAATAAGTATCTCAAATAGAACTCTACACCTCAAGGGACCTGAACACGGATCTCTGACCCACTAATATATGCACCAGCTTTTTGTTTACGTTATGAATTATGATTTGATTAGCTTTTCTTTACCCCACCTACTAATGAAGAACATTTATACAAAGCCATTGCTGGCAATGGACAGCATTAACCGGTTAAAAGTCTTTTCCATTATGTAAGCAAACAAATAGCATGAGTTTTCTGCATAAAGTGTTATTTTTTGGCCGTTTTTAGTGCACCATCCGGCTACTTTCTATTATATTGTGTTTCTCAGCTGCACAACATAGTGCTCGAAGTGTGAATGCTCTGTTTCGAGATTAGTCGCCAATTAGGGACACACCTTTTGTCTATCAGAATGCATTTTATGCAGCATTTGTAACCTAATGATCTACACCAACTTATAATACCAAACAACTCGTCATTCACAGTTTTCTATGACAAAACATAGTTTTAGAGACCAGACATAATTCATATGTGATTCATCATGATATCAAAATCAAGCTCACCTACTGTATACTATGAAATATACAACATCTTATAACACTCCTGACTACAAGAGATCCAGTTATGCAGTGATAATTGTACAACGACCTCAAAGCTCTCAAAGTCATGAGCTTGGCGACAATAGGCAAAAGGTAAGAATGTACAGCTTAAGGATCATCGAGGTGACAAAACTTCTAATCACGCCATTCTGGGTGTAAAAAATTAGATACAATGTAGCAGACAAAATAAGAAACAATGATAGTGTATACTTTTTTATATTGTAAAAACATACTAACTATCCAAAGTTTTTTTTACACTCCTACAACAAAAAGAAAAAAAAACCTTTCAGTCATTTTTTTTAAATATTAGAACCACCAAATTCAATAGATATGTAGTAATATTCTTAATGAATGAATATAAACAAACATGTAATAAATTAAAAGCTGTTGAGTCAAGAGTATTATCTTCAGCCTTCTTATTAATAATTCAACCAGCAACAAGCTTCAAAAACAGCACTCACCACAAAACTGGCCTTCATCAGATTGGTCAGCACAGTCGTTCTTTCCATCGCATATATGTTGAGGGTGCAGGCAGATGGATGTGTCATTAGCACAGGGATGTGTCGGAGGACTACACAGAGACGGCGTGCATGATTCCTCGTCTGAGCGATCCTCACAATCGTAGTCTCCGTCACACACCCAGTTCTTACTGATGCATTTACCTGGAGATGAAACCGCTGCTTAAAATCCAGTTTTAAAGCGAATAAATGTGAAGACATTGAAGAACTTCATTAGATAAAGAGGATTTCAATTGAACTGATCACGAAAAGAATCAATCGAACATGTTAAAGAGTAAAATATCATGCCATTTAGTGTCTGCCTCTGTGTATCAATAATGGTTCAAATGTCACTGATAAGCCCAGACCTGAATAAAACACATTCAGACAAATTAAAAACCAATAATCATTCATTTACATCAAAAAAAGAACCTCATTAAATGCCCCATATAATCAGTCATAATTGTTATTTTTAGTTGAAAAAAAGTCATACCCCATTGAATTCTGGGATTGCATTTAGGGAGCATCAGGAACACTCATTAATCAGTAGAAATACTTTATTTAACGTAACTTACTAGACAGAATTTTGGAACAGCCTATTTCTCAACAGTGGTGTCAAATGCAGCTAATAATATGTCACAGCAAAAAAGACTTGAGTTTGACTCCGGGGTATGGAGTTTGCATGTTCTCCCCATGTCTGTGTGGGTTTCCTCAGTGTACTCTAGTTTCCTTTTACAGTCTAAAGCCATGCAGACAGGTTAACTGCAGATACTGAAACTGTCCCGTGTGTGTGTGTGTGTGTGTGTGTGTGTGTGTGTGTGTGTGTGTGTGTTTAGTGTATTTAGTGTATTTAGTGTGTGTCTGTGTCACAAATAAGATCAAGCAGTGATAAAACTAGATAACGAACAGACAAATGTATAGATTACATTTATGGAGCCTTTCATAGTCTCAAGATCTAAACAATTTTTAACAATAAAATGGAAAAGCTGTGGCAGAGAGTTCCAAAGCTTAGAAATGACCACAGTGAAGGATTTGCCACCCATAGAGGATATTTTGGAAAGATGTAACGTGAGAAACCCGCCTCCAGAGGATCTTACAGAGCGAGATCGAATGTACTGATGTATCAGTTGTTGTAGATAGACCAGAGCAATATTATGGACAGCTTTGAACAGGAGAAGTAAAATCTTTGATTGGATGAGATGGGAAGTCCATATAAGATGTAACTCGTATGATAACATGAATGATTAAGCTCATGTTTAAAAAATTAGATTAAAACATTAAAACACGAACTTTTCTTGACTTTTCATTCAATGTTGTGTATCTACTTAGAGTCAATGATGTTCAGCTAACAAACAAAATACTTTCCCTTGTAATTATATTGTCACTCTTTGTTAGGTAAAGGTCCTAGTATTATAGTAGTAAACACAATGTAAATATTTAATAAGTCATGCAGGCAGTTTTATTTTACGGCAACCTGACTAGAAGCTACTTTACATTTGTTTGTTGTCTCAGCATGAAACATCTTTTCACAGGTTTCATTTACATTAGTCATGCTCTATTTCATTTCACACTATTCAAGCGACTGCCAGAACATGATCCGAACATGTATGTGGGTCGCCCAGGAGAAGTACGAGCCTGTCGCTGAGAGAGAAGAATCTAGGCCCACAGCCTGATGCCACCGTAACTTTCACCAAGAAAAGTGCGTCCAAACTGATCCCAGCATTTTGTTTTTCACTGGTGTTAATCTGTGCAGATTTATTTACAATAAATGATTAACGTGCCCATAAAGCCTCAACACAATTTATTTGTATGGGTATGTAAATGTGCGCTATTTATTTGTGATCTTGATGAATGAGTTGTACACGTCTTGACAAAGACCTTTGTCATAATAATTAAGCTTACATGTTTTCCAGCCTATTATAAGGCTCAAACAAAGCTGCGACAAAATTAATCTTTTTTATGTTTCAGTGGTCTAGACACAACATACTGCATAAGAACTCCCGGCATCAAAAAGGGAAAGAACAAAACACTAAATGAATAATGTTCTTTTATGGTGCTCTCCAGTGGTGTTTTTATTCAAGGTATTAATCACAAACTTTAATCTGTCTAACTGTGACTAATTGTATTTAAAGATGTCGTAGACCAAAAATATGCAAGTCATCGTCTAGTGCTATAAGTTAAGGGTAAACACACACAATACACAATGAAACGTTTACAGTATATACACTTACATGTTAATATTGCAAATTTCAGAACTTTTTGATACTCAGATACGTTCTTATTTTTTTTTTTCATTAATCTCTTAAGATAAATCAGGACATTAATTTATCACAGTGCTTCATTCATCAACCCCAATAAGATCTCGCCAAGCAGTTCATTATAACACCTCATTTTTGAGGGGTCAAATCCTGCGATCAGCTTGCAAATACAGAAGTCACATCATTGGAAGAGACATAAATCATTGGTCACAAGTCTAAATAAATTAAAGGGTTGTGCCAGGAAGGACATCTGGCATAAAATCTATGCCAGATCCATTATAAGGTTAAACGATCCACTTTAGCAAACACTAATATATGCATTTATTCTTTAGTAAATACTTCAGTCAAGTAATATTTTTGTTTACTTGTTGACATAGAGTAATTGTAATGTTACAGCCAAGTCAAAGAGAAAATAAAATTCGTTATTATTATAACCATTATTATTTAAATGTATAAAATGTCATCTATTTAATATTTGAACTTTTTATTGTCATTATTCTCATGGCAATAAAAATACAGACTATTTTATACATTATAAAATAAATATTTATAGTTAATAAAAATTTAAAATACAATTCTATTTTAATTACTTATTAATAAAGCAAACCTGCAACCATGTGTGAATGGGCAAAGCAGTAAAAATTAATGGCTTAATGATTAAAATACTGGGCTAGAGACAAGAAAGTCACCATGTCAAACCTCACTACCACCAACATGCTTCTGTTGGGCCTCTGCAAGGTCCTTAACCCTTAATCGCTCAAGACGGTGTACTGATGCAATTGTAATTTTGTTGTCAGGTTGTATGATGCTAGAACTACCTGCATGTCATTTGAACTACGCCTATTTTTTTTTAAACAATTGGCTAAATAGACTCAATGAACATTTTCCAAACAGATGAACAAGCTTGAATTCATATTCATGCAAGTGTAAGTAAGTGTATTTGTGTTATTAAGAGCAGCACTTGATCACTGCAGTGGAAACATAATTTGCTCTGTGATTCAGTAAACTAGACACTAGATAAGGGTCATTGAATATCAGCTAGCAAATAAAAACGAACAAAAAAATAAATAAATGAAAAGAACAAAAGACCTTTTTTTGAAGCACTCGCTGAAAATCTCTGAGACTAATTTCATTTAAGATGAAATAGAACAGAATGTTTTGTCACACTGGCCACTCTTTAGTGCTAAACTTTCAAATAAATTATTTCCTAACACTCCACTTTGGACTACGAGTTCTTTTTAATTAGTATTCATTAACAACGTTTTAGCTTAAATATATAAAATACAAGGCAGAGTTTAATTCAGCTGTGTACAAATGATATAAGCATATTTCTATAGTATTGTAGTACATTTTGTATATCAAAACAATTTAATTCAACTTCATTTATTTCAACATAAGTTATATTTTACTTTGACGCTGTGACTATAACATCTTCCCCAGTGGTTCCTCCTTCTACTGTCGACCCCATGTTACAAAGTAATTAGTGGTTAGGGTTCACTATGGGTTTTAAGACATTTATTTAGCTTATCTATAAGATACTTTATTTTAAATGTTTTTTGAACCCTTTTCCAGTCGTGTCTGACCTCTGAATGCTTTGTGCACCGCTATCGATCCGCCCCCCAGAGTTTCTTGGCAGTGTGTTTCGTTATGGAGTAGGTTGCCAGGTTTCTCCAACCCATAGTGCTCTGTGATGATACTGTGTATCATCTCAACTCAATCTAGCACATGTTTCTGGGTTGTGGGAAGAAACCGAAGAATCTGGACACGTGGACCCACGGACACCGGGAGAACTTAAACTTTGCACAGAAATCTCCTGGCCGACCCTGGAATCGAACCCAAGACTTCTCGCGGTGAGGTGACAGTGCTAGCCAATAAGCCAAATCAGTTTTTATTGAAATGACTAAAATCTAATCCTGACTGATCTTGTCACATCTCCAAAACTTTGTCAAATTAATGTCAAGTGACCCCCCCATACACACATCTAATATTATTAATATCCATCCATTATATAGTTTTCCATTTCTAGATAAAATAAATTTCTGAATTTCCCTCCATAAAAAAAAAAAAAACATAACTTACCCGAGTGCTTGCAAGTGAATTTGGCTTCAGGGTCACATGTTCTTTTGATGCCTTCACAATTCTTCTCATCACTGCTGTCCTCGCAGTCTTTGTCCCCATCACAGCGCCAGCGCTCAGGAATACACGTGCCATCAGTACGGCAGTGAAACTCCTCACTGCTGCATTCCACAGGGGGTAATACTACAGGAAATATAGATACAGCCATAATGAAAATACTTTCTCTCACCCCTTACACGCTACATGAGTAAATAATAATTGATTACTTGTTAAAGGCTCACTAGACAACTTTCTTGCACACTAATGTTCCTATGAGGTTCCCCTACAGGCCTGAAGAACATATTTAGTGTCAAAAATACAGGCTGCTAAATGAGCTGTTGATATAATTTACCCAAATATAAAACTATGTAGTTAATTTTGTTTGCATATTTTAATACACCAAATCTAAACGTCAAGGACAAGGCAATGACTATAAGACATAATTAGTTAACAATATGTTATTATAACAACAGTGCTATATATTACATTAATTATAATAACAAATGTTTTACTGATGACTTTATTCTATTTGTGAATGAACCCACATTATCAGTAATACAATCGAACGTAGATAGACAGGTAAATATAACTTACACACAAAACATGCACACATAAGACATACTGTTGGTCATAATATCTCTGTTCTGGAATGTAGTAATGATTTTGTAAACACTAATTTACTTTAACGTTGCAAAATATGGAGCGTTTTGTTATGCTTTAGGAAAACCTCTCTAAGCAAGTTTGAACTTAACCTAGTAAAACATCAACAACTGGTCCAAACTTAGCAAAATAAAATGTTCTTTCTAATTCTGGGTGTTGTGTATCACTCCCCATATCTACTAGGTGTCCCTAGGTAATGCCCTCAGTGTTTTACTTTAAAGAAAGACTAATCAGTAATAGGTTGGGGTCACTGATTCATGGACTTACAAGTGCAGTTTTTTAAGCTAAAGACCACAAGTGCAGCACAGGGAACTCAAAATTACAATATAATGATTCATCTAATCATCTAAAACAGTACAAAACATTTATTAAAAGAAAAAAATTACCTAGTTGCCTAGTGTACTTGTAATAACATCTTACAGACAACTTTCCCTGTTGAATTTTCAT
>JAOTRQ010000031.1:1472418-1486170 GCA_028565875.1 Hoplisoma paleatum
AAAGCATTTCACTGCCGGTTGTACTGTGTATAGCTATGTATGTGACGAATAAACTTTGATTTGATTTGATTTGATGGCTAAAGGCGGTGCAGCATGGCAGGCATGGGTGCTCACTGCTGCCCCTTAGTGTGTGTTTTACCACACAGGTTGGGTTAAATGTGGATATGTGTGTAAATCCCAGAGGTGAAAAAGAATTGTTTGCTGAAAAATCTTAAGGAAGACGATTTACATCTAGACTATGGGTGACAGTATAAAAATGGATCGAATTCCAAATAACGGAGGCACAAACTCTGAATCAGATACAGCTTTTGTTATACAGATGCTCATGGTGAAGAGAATAAAAAATACAGTTTGTTTGAAATGTGGCTTCTTGTTTGAGCTACATAATGCGATTACTGAAAGTCGTAATGGTCATAATAATGTGACATTGTATTTGAAATTTGTACTGTCTCATAATATAAAATACATATCATGGCCGAATTTCCCAACTTTTGTGATTACACATCAAGCAACCTTTAATCTCAAAATTGCAACATAGTGAGAATAGCATTCCATTATAAAATCTACTACATTAAATCAATACAATACTGGTTAGAGTTTTTCCCCCTTTAATTCAGAGAAATATTAAATGATTTATATTACATTCATGGTTATTCCTGTTCAGATCAGAGACTGCTTTCGCGCAGTCGCCCTGGCCCAAGAGAGAATTGTTTGTTTGTTTGAAAGGTTGATAATGAAAAGTTAATCAAGTGAAATAATTGAATGATGTTGAGAGGCAGACGAAGGGAGGGAAAGTGCAAGAGTACAAGCACAACATTGTTTTCCATTACTACGCAAGAGTAGCATTATATATTAACAGTTTGATCTTTCTTAATTACAAAGCAAAAGATTATACACATCAGGCATAACATTATGACCACCTCGCTGATATAGTGTTCATCCACCATCCATCCACTGTGTATTCTGACCGTTCTATCAGAACATGCATTAATTTTTCAACAGTTTGATCTACAGTAACACGTCTGATCTGACCAGATCACACAGCACATGCATCCATGAGTATTACTCGCCCATGATCCTGCCACCAGCTTTCCACTCTTCTATCCTTGAACCACTTATGAAAGTAATTGATCCCTGCAGACCGGGAACACTCTACAAGCGCTGCAGTCTTGGAGATGTTCTAGTTTAGTCGTCTAGCTCTCATCAGCACTTTTGGCATTTTCAAACTAGTCATAGTCAAAAATTGTTATACTTGTTTTTTTCTGCTTCAAACATATATATTTTTCATAATTTCAATTTAGAGGATGAAATGTTCACTTGCTAATATATGCTAATTTATCCCACCAAATAGAAGGTGCCAGGATGAAGAGATAACCTGTGTCATTTACTTCATGTGCCAGTGTTGATATTTGGTATGTATATTATATCAGCATTGCGTTCTTTCACGATTTTCAGAATGGAACTAAAAACATCATTCGAAACTATTTGTACATCCTAAAGTATTGCATAATAATTATATAATATTAATACTGTGCAATTTTAAGCAGGAAAATGCTGTTAAATAAATATAAATCAAAAATATAAATAAGAAATATCTTTTATCAATTTACAAAATGCATTGTGAGTGAACGTCAGTATTTGGTGTTACTACCCTTTTCCTTCAATCAGCTTAATATTATAAAAGGCTCATGATGGTGGCTTGTAGTGAGATTTTTCCAGTGCACATCTGCATTGTGAGTCTGAACTTCGAGGTTCGAATCCTGCTGTTCCTGGTTAGCAGGGTTAAATGTGGAAGTAGTTACCTCACTCTGTAAAAAACATAACTATAGAAAGACACCGATGCCCAGGCAAAGACAAACAAAACTAACAACAACAAGACTTGCAAATAGTCAGGGGGCTTTGCAGGATTGTCATCAGGTGGCATTTGATCAGAAGTTGGCCAGTCTAATTCTGAGAGTTGACAGGTCATGACTGACGTACTCTTGAGCAAGGCACCGGACTCATAACTGCTCCCTGGATCCCGAGGCTAGAGCTGCTCATCGCACCGGTCATGTGTGCTTATTACTGACCCTTAGTGTGTGTTCACTAGTGTATGTAATTGTGTTTCACTGCACAAATTGTAAAAGCACAAGGGTGAAAATAATTCTAAATCTAAAAAGGTCTATGATCAACCAATTATACCAAACATGTGCTAATGCTTATCAGTGTCACATGCAGGCTGACAGGCTCATTAAGAGAAGCAGCTGTGTAGGAGGCTTAAAATTAAATGAGGAACAGCAAAGCTCCTCACCAGCAAGGTGAGGCTGTGAAAGACCGTGCCATGTCGCAGGTCACACTGAGGCACAGCAACAAGACAAAATGTAGTTATTCTGCATCAGCAGGGTTTCTACCAGACAAAAATTCCAAAGCAGATTTGTGCTGTTGAAGCTCTTTTGAAAAAGCACAAAGAAACAGACAACACTGAGGCTGTAGCAGAAGGCAGCTTGTTTGCCGTAGGGCTAGAGAGCGAAACAATAATGAGTGTCTGAAGGCAACAGTAAAGCATGGTGGATTTGGTCAGAGTGAAGTCGAAGATTTGGTCTGGATTCGTTGTGTCCTCAATGCTGAGAAATACAGGCAGCAGGGAGATGTATGATTGGACCTAATTGATTCTGCAACATGATAACGACCCATAACATACAGTCAAAGTCATTAAAAAATACCTTCAGTATAAAGTAGAGAAAATAAGTCCTGGAAGTGATGGCATGACCCCGACACAGACTTGGTCTCAACATCATTGAGTGTGTCTGAGATTTTATAAAGAGATAAGGAGAGGATTTGAGTGAGTCTATATATATAGAAGTTCACAGATCAATTGATATGTCTGTCTGTCTGCCTGTCCATCCATCCATCCATCCATTGGTGCTAAAATAAACAAGTTAAATAATCACAAATTATGACCATATTAAAATAATTAATACAATTAACACAGCTGGCCATTTGCTAGAACCATTGTGTCTGAATTAATGAAAAACTGATTTGTCCTAGAGATTTTACTTCCAAAAGTTGCATGGTGAATTAAATATGTTTGATCTTTTCACCTGGTGTGCGTGTGTGTGTGTGTGTGTGTGTGTGTGCGTGTGTGTGGGTGTGCGTGTGCGTGTGGTTTTAAATCAGGTATATCTTGCGTCGTACGTCTTTGTATACTGTATGTATAACTTTATGTATGTGTGCAGTTTGTTCTTGTAAACATGTGACAATTAAAAACAACAATTTTTGCAACTAATTAGTTCTAGGAGTAATTGCAGCCCTAATATATTAATCTGAACGAGCAGGTGACTGATGTTATTCCAGTCTTTTTTTAATAGAAACCTACTTCAGAAGTTCTGAAAACAGGGTCAGACAACATCTGTAACTCAGACAAGTCCACACATAAATTGGTACAAATCTTTGAGGAACAGATGTAATGCGTAAGTATATGTAGACAGTCTGGCCTGTGTTTCATGGACATTATTCCTGTTTGTGATATCAGCATAATGAAAACAAAATGGAGATATTAGCCATTTTAGCACATTTTATTTTCATCATTGATACATGAGTAAGTTGAACGAGTTTGACAAATGATAAACAATTTAAGCTCAACAACATGCATCCCTAGACAATCAGTACATAACCACAGTCAAAGACGACTTGACTTAAAAAACAAAACAAAACCGAGTTTCTCAACAAGTGTTTTTACAGTGTAGGTTGCAGGTCTTTCTACAACCTGTAGTGCTACAGGGATCTTGTGTATCTACAGGACAGTTTCACGTGTTTGCGTTTTTTGGACTCTGGAAGTACCCGAAGTACACCCACGAGGGCACAGGGAAAACATACAAACTCTGCACAGAAAGCCCCCAGGCTGATCCGTAAATCAAACCAGGGGCTTCTTGCTGTGAGGAGACAGTGCTAACCACTAAGCCACCGTACCGCCTGATATTTTAATAGCCAGTAGTAATTAGTAAAACAGCATATCAGAAACAGCCTATCACAGCAACAAGGAGTAGAAATTTAATTTAACCATTCCACTCTTGCTTTCCATCTGGCCTGATTTGTTGCACAGCGCAAATTCAAATTTAGATCTCAGCAGTTATATACTGGTGTCTTCCTAGCACCAGCATTTCCATTAGAGTACAAAATGCTCCTCACAGTGTAATTAGAAAACAGGTATGAACTGTCATCACAGCATCAAGGCTGTCAGACAGAATACCAGTTAATTGCGGAACCTCAGCAGAACCACCTGAGCAGTCTCAAACACAGCCCCAGTCATGTCTGTAATTAGAGGCATGACTGGTCCGTAGCGTTATTGGACTGCCGATCTGGGTGGCGTTTGCATGTTTACTTCATGCCTGAGTGGGATTCCTATACTCAAGGGATACAAACAAGCAGTCAGGCTACTTGGAGATTCCAAATTAGCCGAAACTCAAAACATTAGTATAGTCTACTTTCCTTTCAAAGACCTTTGCAGCCCTGACTAAAATAAAGCAAACTAAAATTCAGCAAAAAGTGAAACAGAATAATTGTTGTCTTCCATATGGACACAACTTCCTCTGGGACTGAGTAAAGTTGCAACAAAGAAGCAGATGCTGTTCTCTACAGTGACCTCAATTCCCCTTCTCTACCAAAGAACGGATTCAGTGGGTGTGTGTAGGCGTATGGTGAGAAACCCATAGCAAATGCCTTGGCCTGTACCACAAAGTGGTTTGAATTTACTCATTCAATTATCACACTTCACTACGTCCACCCTGACACCTACGACAGTGAACGCAGAAGTCACCGAACGAATGCTAGCCACCAGCTAACTCCGTAGAGACTGGCTGCCTCCACATTGCTTAATAGCATTTCCAACAGCCTTAAACTACTGATCATTATTCACATATTGTGTCCCGAGAGACTCGACAGCAGTAAATACAAAAGCTGGAAGTTGGCACTGGTTGGTGATATCGAAAAAAGTAGCTTTTTAAAACAATGTCAATAATATCAATTGAAAATGAACAGTAATAATAAGATTTTAGATTTTTTAAGTAATGATAGAAATCATCACAAGAGATCATTATTATACAGATCATTGTCTTCATTCTTTTATATTGTTACTATCACAAATATGATGATATTTAAAAAGCTATATGCAAAATTGTGGCCAAAATTGGTACTGCAACAACATTCAACATGGTATAAAATGTGAGATCCTGTCTTCCATCTACCTATACTAAGGGTTGTCAGGAATGTATAATAACCAACACCTTTGCCACAAATAATATTTCTAATGTTAACAATAACAAGTTGCAATTTTTGTTTTTCAAACTATTTCTTTTCTGGTCATTTCGATGGCCCGCGTGCACTGTAGCATTGTACTATACTATAACTATTCTTTAAAATACCATGAATCAACACACAAATAACATTAATTGTCTGGACGGTCCATTATGCAGTAAGCTAAGGACTGAATTCATATTCACACATTTGTATTTCTTTCCGCAATAGCTTTCAAACGACTTATGTAAAATCATAAATGTTTCTCTGTTGAATTGCATTATGTTCTATGGGTTGCAGTAGACACAGCCAGTGTTGCTGTAACATTAGCTTCATATTCATAAAACTATTAAAATAAGTCAAATGTGTGAACATGAAACTAATTATCACTGTAATGTTCATGCCTACAGAGAATTCAAAGTATAACAACTTCAGCTCCGTCTTTACATTTGTTTCTCACTTTCAGCTATCGCCATCTTTCAAAAACGTCTATAAATATTCTTGTTTTGTTTCTGGTTTTAACTCAACACATAACACATAAAAACACATAACAATCCATTTAATGTTTTAGTAGGTGCTTTGTAATCAATTACAAAAACATTTTGTAATCAAAAACGTTCTTACATCAGCTCACGAGCCGCTACTGACTTTTTGATCGGTAGATAGGTGGTGGTTGGAGAATAAAACCAAAACACAAAATCAACACAAAATATTATTAGCATCCCATAATATCAACTTCAGTTGTATCAGCATTTGAAATGAACATGATTCCCAAACATCAGATGACATATTGGGGCCATTTTATAATTACTTGGAACACATTTCTTTCATATTGCACCTTTAAATTAGTTATGACCAAAACTAAAATAATAAATAATCCCAAAATATTACTACTGTTATGATTGTATAGTTATTGTTATTATTACAAATGTACTATTAACAGACACAAATATTATAATGACCAAAGTCACTAGGAAGAACAACTCTGTGCACTTTAGTGATACATTTCAAATTTGTGTCATGAAAGGCATCTGCTGTTGGAAAAAAGTCCAAAACAATAATGCTGGTCAGCCAAAAATGTTTCACTTTAATATTCACATTTTATTACTTTTATGGTGATTGTTACCACTACGAGGAATAATAATACAATTAAGATTATGATCGTTCCATAATTATGTGATAAACACCTAAATAATTTAGATAAAGGTTCAAGAATGTTTGTTTAAATTTTTACAATATAAGCATATAAAAATATGTATATTTAAAAACAAGAACAACTAGCATTTAAGTTCATCTAAAAGCGAGAGAGGTTTAAGCATCTATAATTTAAATATGTGAGAAAAGTGTGAGACTGAAAAAGAGGAAACAAAGAAGGAAGAAAAAAGCTTAAAGAAAATGGATTGCCTCCGTTCTTATTGCTTAATTAGCTGTATCTTAAACAAACAGATGCAAAAAAAAAAACAATGAACGGAATGACGTATATAACTTTTAGTGATATATCAGTGTAGCCTCAGGCGCCATTGGCTTTGTTCCCGATCCTGCCAAACCCAAACTTTAGCCCCCACTTCTCTATCTCCTCAGAATCAACACAATCCATCAATGGCTGTTGGGGACCATTTGTATGGCTTTTTGCAGAACAAGAAATGACCTGCCTTCAGGGCAAGTGAAATGGCATTGGGCTTAAGAGATGAGAGCATGAACTCAGCAAAATATGAGATATCAGTGAGCTGGTTCTGCGTTCTATCTACAAAGCTCGAATCGCTCTGTGTTCACAACACGGTACCACATTGAATTATGGATTTTGGAGACGGATGCTCTTTTTAAGTCAGAAAGCAACAACTTCTGAACTCGGAATGTGTTGCTTTGAGCACACTACAAGTCTGTAAATTTACTCTGACACAGTAATCCCTTCTGCTTAGTATGGGTAAGTGGCTTCTCTTCAGACAGGTAATAGATCAAAAGGCCGGATCAGCAAGTCATAGAACAATGTAAGTGGAGGCAGTAAATTTTTCATTTCACTAAAGGTCACAGGTTTAGATGGCTAATGGGCATCTACCCAAAGCAGCATGCTGAGTTTGCTTTGTTATGTCACAAGGGCCAGGTGGTTCTTACATGCTTGCTTTTGTGCTTTGTATGACTGTGGTCACCAGCAGGTAGTGTCCAACATTACACCTGCTGCTTGAGTACTGCTGTGCTATACAACCTGTTTGTCGCCCTCGTGTAACCTTGGCAATTTATACAGCTGTGTATTAACGTAATTAATAAATCCAAGTATCTTAGTGTCGACAGTACGAGTTACTGAGATACATGACACATTTAATAAATCATTACAACTATTAACAGCCGCAACGGAAACTTTACAGAATGTCAATCATCAATAGTCATAAGTGTCAACACCTGTTAATTTATCATACACAATGCTAAGATGTATCAACTCTCGTTGTGTTAGTGCCCAGAACACCTACTAGGTGCAACCTGTATATATTTATAATAAACAAAGATCTTCTGAAGAATTTTTAAATCTTCTAAAGAATTTTCCAGAAAAAGGAAATAAAGACATATCTGCATAATTGATATTAATAAAGATAAAGCATCTTACCTCTACAGTGAACACCTTCGTCAAAACCATCCTCACAGTCTTTGGCACCATTACACAGCTTGTTGAAGTGAATGCACTTTCTTCTTCCTGGGCACTGTATGTGATTGAGTGGGCAGCTGATTATCGCTTCACCATCACCTAAAGAAAGAAAAGATCATAACAGTTTAAAAGTAAGTATTAAAAATCAAATATTAATCCGTATTTATATTAATTGTGGGCATCACGATGACCAGCAAGAAGTCCCTCGTTTGAGTCACAGGTCGGCCCGGGGGCTTTATATGCAGAGTTTGCATGTTCTCCTTGCATGGGTTTACTCCGGCCCAAAAACATGCACTAGGTAGAATAAAGATGTGAAATTTTCCCATTGATATACAGTTCATCAGAGACTACTCTGTAAAAATTCTTCAGAGAAACTATGAGGGAAGCGGTGATGGTCCGCAGAGCACTCAGGAATAGTATATATATATATAACACACTCACACTCATATATATATTTATATGTCACAACTACCATGGCACATTAAACACGTTTACAAGGAAATTAATCTGACAGAGTTCAAATAAACATTTGAAAATGCTAAATAGAAGTAAATGTATGGCTTCGACCATAATTGTTGGCACTATGGCAAGTTCCAGCATAATGCGATATTCAGTTAAACTGTGCACCATTAAACTTGTAGACGGTTTTAATAAAATGACAAAGTATTGTTATTACAAACTGTACACAATGTACTGTAATCACCTACTATTCAGTACAGATGGGATATTATTTAACGGGACAGCTTGTGAAGTTTAATAATTTTATCAGTATGCATGTGATGTGCTTTTTGGGTAACCACATCCAAATCATTTTCCTGTAGTAAAAAAATACCATCTGGGTTCCAAATCTGGGTGTTTTAGCACAGAACCTTAAGTGCACCTACTGTGGTCACGTGATAAACCGGTGATAGCTGCTACCCTCTTGTTACCAAAACTAACGAATATCTTAGGACTAGTCATTCTGAAAGTCAAGAAAGATTCCATCCATCATTTGTTTTTGTTTTTTTGTTTTTTTCTTTTCTAATATCTTAAGATGTTATCAAGACATAATCGTTTATTGATACCATTTGTTTGTATTGTTTTAGTGACTTCTTTAGTGTATAAATACTAACATGTTTGCATTGTGTATGATTGATGTGATGATTTATTGTGTTCTATGAATGAGAACATTCTGTCAAAATGTGTATTAAAGTAATTATAGTTTGACAAATGTAGTATATATGGATATCCTCTGCCTTTCTTTGATATTGATGTGTTTCAAGTCAAGTGTGACAAAATTGTAAATAACGTTTGTTCTGCAAATTGTTAAAAAAATGTTTAGTTCTTCTTTGTTGAATATTTCTTTTAGAACAACTCTTTGTCACTGGTTTAATATGTATTATATTAGCAGATTGAATATATCAATGTTTTCTGTACTGCCATCCATGTTTGTATATGTATTTCTTAACTGCCTCCATGCATGTCAAACACAACTTGCATGTCTTTGCAAACATGCAAACAACCCAGAATGGACCTGGGCTGCTCCACCTGGGAAATAAACGCAGGACCTGCTTGCTATAAGGCAACACTTCCACAAATCAACTCATGAATTAGTCAATATAGCTGCAGCATCCAGTTTAAAACTCTTATGCTGGCCTACAAAGCCAAAAATGGGTCAACGCTAAAGTACCTTCAGGGTCTAATCATACCTTGCATAGGACCACACAACATTAGAGTCTCTACCTTTGCTTGACTTGACCCTCTTCCTAGGACTCAAGGATGACAAGTATCAAGATCCTTTTCTGTACCCACTCCCTAGTGGTTAAATGAGCTTCTGTTTAACTTCTACCTCACTTTCTGTCTTCAAAAAGAGACTAAAAACTCACCTCTTTACCAAACACTTAAACTAACTTACTGACTAACTATGCAGAAAACACACATACACACACACATATTTAAGTCAATGCTTTAAAGTTGTAAAATCTAAATTTTATTGTAAAGCTTGCTAAAACATGCAACAGCAAAGTCTTCTAAACTGCAGTTTTGATCTTGAAAAATAACCCATTAAATTACAATATTTCTTAACAATAGATGATGCATGCATACATCAATCTTACTCATCTCATAGTGTGAACTGAATTCTCAGTCCAAATCCCCATTGTGGTTAACCTATTCATCTCTTTTGTTTCAACTCTCATCATTAGTCACAGCAGCGAGGCTCAGACAGTAGAAGCTTTATGCATTTTGCACAGCAAGCACTAAATTAACATGAATTAATGTGTTAATGTTGACAGCCTAGTTTCACGTTTTTTGCATTGCTCTTCAAACCTAACAGATGCTGGAATACTGGTGAGAAATAAAGAAAAGGAAAAGGAGAGAGAGAGAGAGAGAGAGAGAGAGAGAGAGAGAGAGAGAGAGAGAGAGGATCCAGCCTCAGAGATTTTCCTTATTGACACTGCTGCACCCAGCAGCTGTTTAAAGATTCATGAGGCACGTAGGTGACCCTCATCTGCTGAGCAGCCACTAGAGCACATAAAACATGTCTAAGCGAAACATTAGCTTCCATTTTGCATGCTGTGAATGTGTCACATTGCACCTTAACTACACCAGTATCAATTACCAGAACTGCAACACAGCCACTTAGTATGAGATTTATATCCCACGTGACAAGGCATCTTACAAATCTCCAGCATCCCTATTACATCAAAGTTCTGATCCTTAGCCAATGCAGACTGACTAACTGGACACTGAATGTTGGAAGTGTTCAATATGCTTCCTTCTATCAAAGACATTTTGTCTCCTAGTTTTCTCACCCAGTTAGTAAAAACAAAACAAACAAAAAAACTTGATGATGAGAATGTCACATTTACACACACTATAAAGCACACAATAGAGGTCAGCATTGAGCAAATATGCCCACTATGTTGGACAGCCCTAGCCATGTCTCCTAGGGAGCACTTACACGTCAGGAACCTTGATCAAATACTTCGAGAGTGACCTGTTGAGTCTTGGAATGTAACTGGCAACCTTCTGATCACATGCCCAATTCTCTAACCACCAGACAACGATTGTCTCCAGCCAGTGTTTGTGGTGTTGGCAAAATCTAAAGATATGCTAAATATTAAAATAGCTACTGAGAATAAAATTGAGATACCAAAAAGCAATTGCTTTAATGTACAAAGAAACACTTGGAACTTTGTAATCGCGTCTTAAACTCCATGTTTACCTTCAATAAAAAAACATATTACATTTAAAGGTAAGAATGAAAGAATGGAGCAGCGTCTTTGTTCTGCGCTCTTACACGATGTGGTGAAATATCGCAGCGTTGCCTCTCAGACATCTTACATGGATGATGGAACACCGTCTTCAACTACACCTATCCAAAAATGAACTAAAGTTTTTTTTTTCTCCAGCAAAAAGGTTGCTAGGAGCCTGAATGTTAAGATTGATGACCAACTATCCTTCGAAGACCATGGTGCAATGCAGTGCTAACTTCCCTTCTAGTCTGTACAGTAAAGCCTTTATAGATGGTCCAGATTGCTGCTGTACTTTGCTCTAAGGTAATCGTGGGAGATGCTCCCTCCCTACTTACACTTGCTCCTAATGGCTTATGTTAAATTCCAGTCGCTATACTCATTCAGTGGATGCCGTCTAACTTTGTTGTCTAGTATCTAGTAATTCACATCTCTGGTAACTTGTTACCAGCTGTTGCCAGAGCAGAGGTGTCCCATGCTCCCTTCAAGACGGAGCTTTTCAAAGCGCACATACTCACCTAAAACCTCTTACAAATTACTTCAAAGAGCAGTCCCAGCTTCCCCTACTCTATTATTCCTCTATGCCAACATCACCTCTCTATCTCTCCAACAGGTCCTGCTAAGTATTTTGCACTTAATCCTGATGTACTTCTAAACTATACCCTGTATACCCTGTAGACTTATTTGCTTTATGTACTTGTCCTCGGAATACAGCTGTGTTATTTCAGCTAAGTTGCTAAAGTTACTCTAATATAACATCCTAATGACACTAAATAATGATATGTGTAATTGGGAATTAATTCCCACATATTCAAATGTGCATCTTGCATGAGCTATGATCCAGGCACACAATTGATGCTCCAAAGTTCTTTAGATGTGTCTAGTGGAAACTGAGGTCATAGTACTGTGCAGACAAGTAGTGCTTCATTACACAGAGCACTTTAAAAGCTGACGATTGCACAATTATGCACAACCATGCTGTAACAAAGATGGAATTATCAAGCAATTGTCTAACAGACGGAAGCCAATCATTTATTCTATAAAAAAATTACAAAAAAAAATATTATATGACTATATATTAGTTGGATTTTATTAAGTTTGTTAATTTTAAGGCCTAAACTTTGTGTCAGGTCAGTCTATTCCTGCTTATTCCTCGACATAGCTAGATAGGGAGTGCTGCTCTCCAGCAGCCCAAGGCCAACCTTAGTTGCCGCAGTTAGACTGTCTACCAAAACTAGAAAAATAACAAGTGTATGCGTGTATGTGTGATCATCGGGGACTGGATGATTAATTATGTGGATGTGTTTTACTATGTATGTGTGTGTGGAATAATGTATAAAACCTGAAGACGAAAGAGATACTTCATCTGCATTTTTCCAACGCTTTTGCCTTGTATTAATGCATGATCATTCTTGAAATAATTAAATCCGGTGGTTTGGTATCTCAAGTGTATTTGTGTGCTTGTCTCTCCACATTTTTACAGGAAATTTCCACAACATCTGACGTCTAGGACTGAATAAATTCTACTTACATTGTGTCATACTGTGAAAAAGAACTTAAGAACAACTATTTAAGAACAAGTACATTTAAAAAAAATGGTATTATAACTAAACAAGAAGTTATCAGTACTCAGGCGACATCAATACCACCAACTACAGAAACACGTTTATATACATTTATATATGTAGTCATCATTCTCAAATAAAGTAGATATTGTAAAGGCACTCAGCTGGTCATTACCACCACTGAGATTCAAACTTGGATCTCACTGGAGGGGTGCTCAGGTGGTGCAGGGGTAAACTGAACTAGCTTAATACAAGGAGAATCAAGGCTTTAAACCACATGCCCAGGCTATTCATACACATGCAGACATAATTGTCTGAATAAAAAGGAATTGCACGGAATTGCTGATATATAGACCCACTATAACCCTGACTAGGACACCGTGAAATCTCGACGGTGGCGGGCTAAATTAACGGACCACTGCAATACTCACTGCAATACTGACAAACACGTATGCAAGCTTTTGTCTGAAGTGTCTAAATTCACAGCATGAAAGCATGAAAAAAAGCTGGTGCAAATGATTCCAAGATGTTTTTTAAAGAGCCGACTAAAACAATATTGTAACAAGGATTTGTTTTGATTGTCTTTGTTTAGAAGCCTTTAGCAGAAACGTATTAAGTGTGCCAACTAGTAGGACCAGCTGACCAACGAAGGCAAGTTTTAAGAAGGTAAATATAAAAATTTTAAATATCCAAATTATATCCAATGATTGTTCCACCACACCACCAAATCAAAAACGCCTAAAAATGCTGCCTAATACGGTGCCTTAATTTATAACAGTATTTTGGTTAAAGAAGCAGTAAATTTGTAAAAAATAAGTGTTTTATAAAGATGTATTTTTTTACAACAATGTAACTGTTTTAATATACTGATTAAGATGAGATGACATGATAGTTCATGTTTATGTCTAAAGCACATTGGAACATCAATTTGGATTTGTTTAAGCTGGCCTATAAATTAATAAACAAATCAAATTGCTTTTTATTTGTCATTACACATATACAGATGTACAGTACAACGAAATGTTTCTCTTCGCATATCCCAACT
>JAOTRQ010000031.1:1486270-1499742 GCA_028565875.1 Hoplisoma paleatum
TATATATATATGACTACTTAATCATTTTAACAGCTGCATCTGGTAGATCATGAAGGAAATAAACTTTCCTTAGTTGGCTTGCTGGGTAAATAGGTTGTGTAAGGTACTCCCATCCGATTTGAATATGAATCCATTCAAGCAGCTCATGTACACTCATGCATGATGGTAGTTTTCCCTTGAGCAGATGTCATCTTCCAGCAGGAAAATGTGACATGTCATGTGAAAAAAAATCTGATTTTGAAAAAAAAAAAAAATTAAGTTGATTAACAAGACTTACCCACTTATTTGGCCCTAGTTTTTTAAACTTGAATCCAATTTTGTATCTTTACCCATAAAGTTGAGGGCATCCAGATGTCAACAATACCTTAGTATGCTGAACTATGAATCACACAGGGGGCAGCAATAAGCACACGTCCCCGGCAGTCAGTCTTAGCCACGTCGCCCTGTGGCTAGGAGTTAGGGGGTAGTTAGCTTGCTCAAAGCAACTTCAGTCATGACTCTGTCGACTCCCAGAATCGGACTCACAAGCCTCAACCCAATATGAATTATGCCCCAAAAGCATTATCAATTCTCTTCTTGAAAATTATTCCAATGCCTGAAAAAAACACCCACCTAACTATTCCCGCAACCAGTTTGGGAGATCATTCGCACAAAGCAGTCACAAGTTCATCTGCCATTCACCAGAAGAACATGGGCTAGTCATAACCCAGACCAGAGTGGAGTGACCTGAAATGGACTGTGTACAGTGAATGTTTATGTTATGTGAATGGAAAATGATCAAAGATTGCCAGACAAAGTCAAATTATGTCACACTGATTAATATATTAATCAGTGATATTAATATATCTGTAATATATAAGGGACAGTGTAGCCTAGTGGGTAGAGCGTTGGGCTGGGAACCCAAAGGTTGGTGGTCCAAATCCTGGCTCTGCTACACTCCGCTACACTGCTGGGTCCTTGAGCAAGACCCTTAACCCTGTCTGCTCCAGGGGCGCCGTACGTTGGCTGACCCTGCGCTCTGACCCCAACTTCCAGACAAGTTGGGATATGCGAAGAGAAACATTTCGTTGTACTGTACATCTGTATATGTGTAATGACAAATAAAATTGAATTTGAATTTGTCCAGAAATAAATTATACACTTAAACAAAGCCATTTTTGTGTCATTATTATACATCCTTTACATCTCAATGCTTATACTTTCTTGTACATCTTATAATCACAGTTTTACTCCCCACTTTTTATACGATATATACTGTAGGAATGTGTATACTTGTGAATTACAGTCACTTGTATTTTTTCAGCAGTAGAAGCTAGATTATTAAAAACACACTAAAACTGCCACGCAGTGGTGTTGCTCATCTTAAATCTGTTTATCACAATATACATGCCACAAACATTTCCAAGGCGCACAGAGATCCTTCAAACAAAATGAAAATAATAAACTAGTGAAACAATATAGCATGATTTGTTTATGTAACTACAGTATATTCTTTTCAATACTTTTGTCACTGTGCAGATGTTGATGTTCCAGTTTTAAGCAGAACCTTTATGTTAATCTTGATGTACAATCGAATTACATTGGCTGTGGGCCTCACGGGTCACCAAAGTGGATTGTGGTCTGCATTACAGGCTGGGTATTGTTGCATAAAACTATACCCATATATGGTAATGCCCCACATTTAACCCAAACCGTGCAGTTACCTACACACACTAGTGAACACACACTAGGGAACAGTAGAGCCAGCGGCAACGACTAGGGGTCACTGCTTTACCATTGCTCCTTCCTTGCACTATTTTGAGAAATACTGACCACTGCAAACCAGAAAGTCTCCATAAGAGTGGTTGTTTTTGAAACATTATAAACGACTCGTCTAGAAATTTGACCATCATTCAAATCACTTTTTTTTCCACTTTGCATTACCTACTTTTTTGAAAAGACTTTTTGGAGCATAATAAAAATAAAAACTAAAAAATATAAAAACTGTATAAATTCTTCCACTTGATCTTCAGCTCCTGCTGGATGAGAGCGCCTGGCTGCCAAGGACCTTGTTGTGGTTTGTGCTTTGAGATGATGATGGTGGTGACTATTATCATGTTTTTAATGTAGTATTTGTGTGTCGGCATTTTGTAATGACTCACACAAAAATGTTTCATGAATCATTGAAGCCCATCAATAAAACAAGCTTGTGGAGGTCAGAACAGTTTGTAAATTTGAACATTGTGATTTCATAGCATATTTTCTATAGACTTCCATTTCTTATCAATATCTAATCCATGCTAATGAGCTGCTCAGAATCCCAGTGATAAATAAGTCTGGCTTCTGTTCAGAAGCATTGTACATAAAAGAGCCAGCATGATTAATCTAAATGATAATAGAATAGCAGAGGAGGGGAGAGTTAGCCCACTACGCCTGGAATATGGAATAAATTAATGTTGGAGAGAAGCTCAGACACCGACGAAAAGTAATTGGGTGTAGCTACATAACACTCACTGATCAATCTTTTTCATAAATATGCCTACAAGTGACTAATGTGCAAGTTTAGATTATAAATATGTTTAAAATTCAGCACCTGATTCAATAATGAGACAAATGCATAGATATAAGTCATCCAATGTGGAGGCTGTTAACATTTTAATTTCAATATTACTGTACCCCAACAAGGTACCCCAATTAAGGAATTGTAGTCTCATTGATTGTATGTTACGATGCTATTATCACAAGGTACAAATGCACGTTCGCACCTTGGCTAAATGAGTATCTCAAATATACCTCAATGCATGTCTTTAGACTGAAGGAAGAAGCCGGGAAACATTGAGGAAATCCAGACAGACACATAGACTGGGAATCAAACCCAGGTAGCAGCTGAAGATGCAGAAGTGTAACCTCAGTTTAACCATTTGTTCTTTTATCATATAGAATTTTTAGAACAACAACAACAAAAATTTCAGCAATATGCTTTTTACACAGATAAGAATGATTTCTCCTCCGAGTAGTTAAACAGCAGTTAAACACTCATTTATACATACTAAGACACAATAGGGCACAGTAGCGAGCATACATATCAAGTACATTGAGCAGCCATGGTCACGGCGTCCAGGGAACAGTTAGGGGTTTTGCTCTGAGGCACTTCAGTTGTGACCTGTCGACTCTCAGAACCTTTTAGTCCAGTTCTCGAATCACCAGACCAAAGCTGCCCCATAATAAACACACTGTTCAAAAAGTCAATATTTTTGAAATGTATATGCCTCACAAAAAAATTCATTATGCTGCCTAAAAGAAGCAGTGGTGGCCTGGTGCTTAGAGAGCTGTGCTTGTGATGGTAAGGTTGCCGGGACAAATCTGAAAGTCAAAAGGTCAAGCCTGAAATGACCTTGATCAAGGCACCAAACCCCTAACTGCTCCCTGGGTGCACACTCCAAGCACATGTGGTCAGTGATGCCCTGTAGTGTATTTTCACTAGCGTATGTGTGTTTCACGGCACTTATTGGGTTTATTGTGCAGGAATAGTTCCTACACGTGTTAAATCCCTGTGGTGAAAAACTCTTTTAAAAGTCGAAATATATAAAATGCACAATTATGTGTAAAGAACTCAATAAGCTACAAAGATACTCTGTAAGCAGGAAAAGAACCGTGGTACAAATAAGCTGCTTTGGGAGAATGAAAAGCATCTGGTTCTGTTTACAAATTCAATGTGCACTATCGTTCAAACTTCATCCTTATTGGAAAATCTTTTTGCATTGATAAAATCTAATGTGATTTCAGTGTTAACAAGCTTTTGACACCTTTTAGAATTCTTGTTCATTTTCCCCAGCAAAATGGGAAGTGAGGTTTAATTGAGGTTTGATGGCTGTCTTGCTGTAATTACTTTCTTTTAATACTCCCAAAGATGTTCTATGCAATTTACATCTGACGAGTGAGTAAGGGGTGGAACGGAGGCTTAAGGCGCTGCATACTTTCTGCAAAACTAATTTTGTGAGCGTTGCAGGAAGCCGAACGCATGCTCCTGAACCTTGGAGGTGGTATACTTTCAGCAATGTTGTTTGCCCTGTCACATGCTCCACCACTACAAGTGATATTAATAATGACAATATTAAAAACTACCAGAACAAAAATATTATCACATTTGATAAGCATGTGTGAGGCATTAAACATATAACAATAAGATCCCTCAGCAAGGAATCATAAAGGTGACACTCCAAAAAACACTTTTCACGACACGCCTCTTTTTTCCCACCAATCAGAGATGGTGTCACTGAGTGACGAAGTCTGCGAAGTTCGCCCAGGTTCCATGCTCGACAAGGAGAGCAAAGCCTCCACAATGTTGTCACATTGTTCATGCAACAGTCAGACATCTCATCACCTCACAGGAACAAGGTCTGAGGTTGATCCTCCAGGTTCTTTGGTTTCCTCTGACAGGTAGATTGGAGATAAGAAATTGTCCCTTGGATGCTTGGTTACTAACATTGTGGTGCCAGTTCCTAACCCGGATGGGTTGTCCAGATGGGTGTCGATACAATGATGATTGAAATCTGATGCCATGGTTCAAACACCAATGAGCAATAGTCTCATGGTGGGTGATGGGTAATGCAGAGAGCAAGGAAGCTACTACAGAATATTCAAAGCCTGATTTCTTAACAAAGTGCTTTCATTCACATTTATGTATATACATGATGTCAGTAAGTTAGATTGGCAGTTCCATTACCAGACATTATCACTGACCCACAACCAGGATTTAATGTAGAGATAAGTTATGTGTCTGCCGATCATGTGATACCTCCTGCAAATCATCCTCTGCTTGGCTGATCACATTGGCCTGTGTACTGATTACATTAGCTTGTTTTTATTATCTATATGAGCACAGCTATTTCTTCTGAAGTATTTCCTCGAACTTGTAGTAACAATAAGTGGTTTGGTTGTGTTTGTATTATTGTATTATTTAATTGTTAAAAATAAATTCCAACATTTAAGATTTGTTTTTAATTGTTTTAACAGTTTGTTTGGTTACTCAAACCACCTCACTTGGGAATCAGACACTGGACCTTCAAGCCCGCAACTCATTCGGAAAACAACTCATTCTTCTCACACAAAAGTTGGAAAAGATTAACCAATCCCCGCTCTGCTGTGTATAACATCATTTAGTGTTTCCGAAAAATGAGAACGAACTAGATTATAAAGAATTTCAGTATCCAGTATTGTAAACGATCTTATAGCAAAAACATTTGCAACACCCATGATTTTAATCTGCAATGAATATTTCACATGGTTCTTATCCGAACTCTTATGTGATTTGGTTGCTTTGTGTCTTGACACAGACTTCCCATTTTGTTCAATGCTTGCAGTAAAATCTAATCGAAATAAAAGGAATAGCATTTGTGGCTTGGTGGTTAAAGAACTGGGCTTGATTCTGAGAGTCGACAGGTCACGATTGAAATGACCTTGAGCAAGGCACCGAACCCCTTAACTGCTTCCCAGGTGACGAAGTTAGGGCTGCCCACTGCGGTGATAATGTGTGCTCACTGCTGCTCTCTAGTGTGAGTAAATATGTTTGACTGCATGGGTTGGGTTGTATGCAGAGGGTGTGAAGAAGCACACAAGCATTCACATGAGAAGTGGCTTTTGCACTAGCTCTTCTTTTGTGTACTGTGGATTTTGGATCTTGGTGACTCATTGGCTAAGTGGTTAGCTCTGTCGCCTTACAGCACGAAGTCTGGGTTCGATTTCTGGGTCGGGCCGGGGGCTTTCTGTGTGGAGTTAGCATGTTCTCCCCATGTCAGCAAGGGTTTCCTTCTGGGTACTCCAGTTTTCTCCCACAATCCAAAAACATGCACTCGGTCGATCAAAGATGTGAAAAATTGTCCTGTAGATTCACAAGATCCCGTAGCAATACGGGTTGAAGAAAGACCTGGCAACCTAGTCTGTAAAAACAATTGCTGATAAACTCTGGGGATTGGTAGCGGTCCACAGAGGACCCAAGAGTCGGAAACGACTGGAATGGGTAAAATACACATACACATTTTATCTCCGCAATCCATAGCTGCAGTTATTCGTTGTTAAGTGGTCTTAAAGTTGCTACTGACAGATTTGTTTTTTTTTTCCATTGTTGTCTTAATGAGATTCCTAAGACTTCTAAAAGGAATGATTTTCAGTAGCGAACACATTAAACAAGCACCAACCTAGTTTTCCCTATTTTAAATGTGAAGGCTTAGATTGCAGCAAAGGGGGTCTCTATGTTAATGTGAATTGTGACAAATGGGGAGAGAAAAAAGGTGGGATGAAATGTATTATGATACATGAGTTACTTACATTTTGGAAGGATTTCATCAGAGGCGTCTGGACAGTCGGGTTCTCCATCACAGAGCCAGCTCTCAGAAACACAGTTCACAAGGTCGTCACACAGATACTCTCCGACATCACATAAAACTGCTTCTGATGAACTTGAAGGGATGGAAAAAAGCAAATGAAATGGCTGAAACTTGACTACATATGGACTTGGTGCAATGATGTATGTAGTTCAAGGCTTGTGATTGTGACAAATATATATGCATTAGTCTAACAGAATAGAATAAATCATAACATTTATCTGATGCACTTGTGGCAGTTTTTTTACATTGACAAAACTGATCTGTTTTCATAATCCCAAATATTTTAGTTTCTACACCAGTACAACAGAGTACACATGTGGCAGTGTTGCCTTGCTTCTCCTTCGTAGTCCAAATTTGACAGCGTGCTGACAGGTCTTTTGCCAGAAGCTGTCAGAGTCATTCAAAAATTACTACATATAGTATCATGTATTTCTTTACAAGTTCAGACTTCAGTCGGTTTCTCAAACACAACACTGTTTGTATCCCCTGGGCTCTAGAAACTAACCATTATGGATTTACCTCTGGACTCGTACCGCTCGATATCCCACAAATATATACAGAGTAGAATAGAATGCCTATATTTGTCATATATACATGTGCAGGTGTATAGTAGAACGAAAACTGCTTCCTCGCTTTTCCAGCTTATTTGGAAGCAGTGTCAGCTTTTATAGGGCTGCATGACAGAGCTGAGAACTCTCTACATTTAAATAAATAGTCTAAAGTTACATCGTTGGAGGGAGATATGGATAAACTAATAGATCTCTACATTTACATTTATCAGATGCATGTCATAGCGACATCATAAAGCCAATTTATACCAATAGGTTTGGGTTACCCCAAAGTATAACCACCCAACCTGTGAGCAACTGAGAGTCAGGAACCTTTATGGCTTGGAGGCTTGGAACAGCAACAATCTGATTACTTGTTCAATACCTTAACCCAACCCCAAAAACCTAAATAGATACAAAACAGATTTTTATGCATATATAAAACAAGCTCTGATGATCCATGTCCATTGTTAATGTGTCAACAATCAAAGTGGGGTTAGTGATAAAAAGTTTTGATTCAATTTGTGTCAGTCTTCTTTTGGTGTGTGTAGTAATGGCTTTAGTGACTGACTACTGGTCAGCTTATTGCTTAATTTACACTACATTGTTTATGTCCTTAGGATTAAGCAGTGGTGACATTGGATGTAAGTATGAATGTATGTTTCACTAGCAGACTGATGTTAGTCTCACTTACAGACTGATGTTAGTCTCACTTGCAGACTGATTGGGACAACATGTGCTGACTTTTGTTGGGGATTTGGTTAGGTATTGAAACACGGCTCTTAATTGCTACGAGTTTATGTCGAGTGGCAGGCCAAAAGGTCACAGTGTGTCACAGGAAAATTGATCTAACACGCTAAATATCTGGAGTCACCAGTCAAAATTCAGCAGTAAGAAAATAATTTCAAGCAGATTGTGAGTGGCAGCGGGATCTATGTCAAAATACAGTCAACAATGAGAGAAGATACAGGATGATATGAAACTTGGGAAAGTAGTTTCTGTCAGACTATGTTAGCATATACAGTCTGTATAGTACTCAATGCCCTATAGTCCAGGCCAAATAATAATACAAATGCAGCACTGCAAACATATGTGGTTTCATTAACATCCAAAACCAACTACAGAACAAAATCATGTCTCAAATCCTCCTGATGGCTGATTATGCAATGTATTAACCCTTATTGACAACCGGCCATGTAGTGCAATGACCGTCCTGAATGAAAGAGTTCCAGAAGTGCACAGGGATCTGACCACTCAATCATGTAGTGTAGTGTAGTATTGTTAGAAACACATGCCCAGTTAGAGCTCATGGTACAGAATAATGCTTGTAAATCTATCTGTAGTCTTTAAACAGTAAACACTAAGAATTTAATCCTGATTAAATCCTAGTACTATCCAGAATTACCGGGTGCGAGGCAAAAACAAAACTCAAGATATCAAGGCATCACAGACTGACTCTGTGAGAATTTATTTTGTACATGTTTTGAAAAGCAGGACACAATCTAAACAAGTTTTAATTAATTATAAATCACTGACTGAAAATATCAAGTCTATTCCTGCAAAAGCAGCTAATCAGAATAAATTAAAATATCAATTTAATTACACTGATGTCCATCACCCAGTCATAATTACATCATCTGCATGAGTTGATACAATTTTGTAGGCTGCATCCCTTCTTAATGAAGAATGATGTATTTATTTTATATATTTCATCACTTCTTCACATGGGCTTAGCTTATATTTCATGCCTCATTTACTTCAGTGCAAAGTGCAAAGTTTAAAATAAACAGCTAAAACCAGTTAGTGCTGGACTGACTCAGACAAGAAGGTCTCTGAAGTAAATGCAAGTGTCTGGCTTACTAAATCCACCCCGAAGGTATTTCTGCCTTTGGAGTCGAATTGATTACCATTTTAAAAAGTCTGCTTCTAGCTTTAGCACCATTCCTCTTGCTGGTGGTCGAAGCTGTGGAAACGACAGTCTAGGGACTCTGGAAGAGCCGAGACTCGCAACTGATGTGCTCCTTCTTTCATGTCAAGGTAATTCAAAAGCAAAGAGTTCAATTTGAATTATCAGACTGACCCTTGGTGCTACTTCAACCTGCCTCACACATCTAGAGAGGCTCACTTCACAAATCAAGTGTTTGATGCTCCAAAGACACTTTCTCAATTGTGTCTCTTTAACACTCTGACTATTCAGGACAAAAAGAAAGGAAAAGATAAATGGGAAAAGAATTATTTAGGCTGAATTTAGACACAAATATTGCATCAGTTGTTCTTAAAAACAAAACAAAAAATAAACATATAAGAGCAATAAAATGAAATCACTTTTTTTCCTGAAGAAAAGGAAGCTTATTACCATAACTATTGAAAATGCTCAGCAGAGCATGGACCAGCATGATATTATAAGCCTAATTTTGACTTGACCGCCTCGCTAGGCTAAACATACTAGCTCATTAAAGTCTTTCAGCCTTTATAATATTACCGGCTTTAAACGCCAACAACAGTCACTCGGAGACAGAGGACAAGGCTTTCAAAACACAAGGTGGATGCAAAGATGATTTTTTTTAAGAAAAGAATGAACAAAGTGCTTGCCAATTTCACAGTCTTTTAAAAAATCTCTCAGAAGCTTGATTCTCTTCTTGCATGGCTCTATTCACATCTCTATCTTACGATGTGCATTGCAGCATCGCATAAACACACATCAGGAAAAACGTGAAACGCTTTATTTCTGGATATGCTTTCAAGTTTGCTAAGAAACAGAAAGACATACCATAAGGTAGAAAATAAATATATGTGATCACCCGCTTCATAAATAAAGATAAATGAAATACACACCTGAGTTACACTCCCTCTTCTCACACACAAACGCAAATCACTTAGCAGCTGCACATCTAATTTAGAACTTCCACTGGATGATCAACAGCTGGTAAGATTTCATCCTAAGCTTCATTTTGTCCTGAGTCTCATTATCCCTCCAACTGTTCTCTGTCAACATTCCCTGAATATTTTTCCTCCATTATAAAAAGAAAGTGTGTGCATTTGTTCAGACCATCTACAAGACAGCATCCTTCAATATTTTGGCTGAATCGCTGACACAAAGTGGGTTGCAGTGCCATGGTTATCATAACAGTCAGATGCTAGTGACATTAATAAAGAAAACACACACACACACACACACACACACACACACACACACACACACACACACACACACAAACACATACGCAAACACACATACAAACTAATCAAATGGACATTTATGTAATAGCTTTACATATACAATTGAAAGAAAGACTACCTATTATGTATACTTTCTATTTTAAGTAAAAATAGACATTACATTACATTTTTGTAATATTTCTAAATATCAATCAAATCAGACATATTTAATCCCAACTGCAACATGCATAGCCTCATCATTAAGGATCTACCAGATTTACAGTCGTACAATTTGTGCCTTAAAATGTATAAAAGTAATGCATGTTTTTTTTTAAATAAAACTGATCCTGACATTGTCATTTTTATTAAATGCTAAATAAAAACAAGGAAGGTGGAGCATCTGTCAACAGCTCATTAGCATATGTGACGTAGCTCAAAACAGAGATTTCAGAATCTTGCTTATGATGGAAAGAAAAAAAAACTATTTAAATAATAATGAGCACGTTCTGTATAGCCTGTTTAAAAAGACACATGACTCTTTTAATAAATTATTAAACCTTTGACTACCAAAGCCCTAAACATTCCTCAGCTTACACTTCGCTGTGTTCACCACGTTCGGTTATGTTTCGCGTAAACAAACAACAATCACGCTAGTTGTGTGCAAAAAAAAAATAATCAAAAATAACCCACAGGTTGCCAAAGCAGTCTATGAATAATACATATGTCAGTCCATGGTTATATCACACGCCAGGCAGCACATCTAGCAAAGTTGTAAGGAGTTAGCATTAGCGCTATTGCGCCGGACATATCCTAGCTAATTGGTTAAAAATCAGGTATAAGATTAATCTCAGTTCTCAAAAACATCCTCAAAATAGTCAGGATCACAACTACCTAATGCACATATCACCGAAAGTTGATTTTATACTCAACTCATCATCTCAGTTCGACAGAACACTTTAAATGAAGCTGTAAAGGGACCGACATAAATAACTTAGTAATGGTCCCCATAAACAGGAATCAATTTTTGCTGCTAAACCGATATGAATCAACATGCACTTTTTTAATGCAAGACCATCGACAAACAAATCACTCTGTATCAATGCTCTTGTCAATGATTACAATTTACACTGCCTTGTGCTTACTAAGACCTGACTGGGCACAGATACATCTGTGAAACTGCCCGGGGCCAGTCTACACACCTAAACCAAAGTAATGTGAAGACATATTGACATGGGAATGTTTCATCAATTTGTACCTTACATCCTTACATACATACAAACAAGCATACATAACCTTGCTTGTGACATTTCCCCTACGAGTTCCTTCTCATCTAAAACTGTAACAGACTACGACAGTGACATCTAGTAAAGATGGGTGAATGCTATTGACCATAAAACAATGCTTAATGCTGCGGGTATAATAAAAATGAAACATAAAAAAATTTCAAAATCAGATTCAAAGATTCACACCATGGGATGGAATAGCAAATGCCAAAATGCTGTACATCACACAGGTGCTAGCACAACAGAGCTTAGATTTTGAATGGATGCTATGGAGTACAACAGGCTACACAATCACATGAACAGTAATTGGATGTTGGTCATATATAGTTTTGTGTGGAAGTCCGATAAAGATCATGACGCTTGCAGTGATGACCTCTGCCAGGTGACTGATAACGTTTGATGGGTTAATCAGTTTTTGGCTCTTCATACACAAACCGGATCCACACACGAACTCACCTCGTACAGGTGAAAAGATGCATTTGGTGCTTTCATCTTCCATCATGTTGGAGTGTGAGTCAAGTATGGCTCCGGTCAATCAGTAGGGGAGGATTACATATAGAAAGGAAATATAATGCAAAAAAAGAGATTTTCGACCAGACGCACTGATTATGATGAAAGTGGCACAATAGATACGCAAACACAACACATTCTATTGTTTCATAAATCGTTTAAAATCGTAACCCAAATTGGGCACAGGCCACTGGCATTTCTGTACAGACACTCTAACAGGGGTATCAAAATGCAGATTACATACCCAAGCACCCACAATGTAAAATGTTAACCATTCTACGAGTGCTTGTATCACCTTCAGAATTATAAAGTCTGTACGTCTGATCTTGTATTATAATTGGGAACAAAAATAATATTCCAATAAATTAGCATTCATACTATTTGACCTGATTCGTTTGGTTCATACAAATTGATCCATCTTTCCCCAAATGGCAGACAAAATAATCTATAGTGACTAAAATAAAGGTTTAGTTTGCTCTGCCATATGAAAGGAAGGTTTGGGGAAGTGAATAATGATGGTTGAAGGGGGCACATGTTTAGAAATTCTACACAGCACCCCATACAGGAAGCACGTCCTGTGCCAAAAGGACTTTACCATGGCAACTTTTAGTCAGCCAGTCTGCATCCTCTTAGGACTAAAAGAGGAATCAATGGGAAAAGAAAATGTTGAATCCGTTAGGTTGAACCTGACCTTACATTTCCAGAGAGGTCACATTTATTTTCTAAACAACAGCAGGGGCATGTCAACAAATTATCAAATAAAGCATGGACAGAAGACACCACAAAAATAGCCTCCTATAACTTTGAATAATCTACCTGGTAAACAATGAATTATTCATATGAATTTGAATCTAAGTTCCGTAAAGCTCTTCAGCCGTTCAGAAATGTAGTCCAAACTATGAATTGTGTAACTTGACCGACTACTTTTAATAGGAGCTCCTAATTACATGTTATAATGTAATTCATGCTTGCAGCTACAAAGGTATAAGACGTTGTAATAGGTCATTCATATGCATATGTAATCTAAAATTTTCTGATGTCCATTCATTCGATCAAAAATCATCTTATTTCCTCAATGAAACATCAGCAACATGAAAAGGCTATGCTAATTCATGAATAACGTCTTCCGTTCAAGGTCATTTAATAAATATATGAAGTTCCCTACAAAGCACATGGTCATTTCATTTCAGTGTGGAGTAATTATCAATCTGTATATGTAATAAGCACGGAAACACAAAGGCTATTTGACATCTCAGAAGGTGAACTGCCAGTCAAGATTTCTTGTAGTTAGCTTAGCTGGAAACTCTAATATGCCTACCTGGAACCTACCAGGTCATTTAAAACCCAGAATTCGATGCGTCTCTTAAATAGACGCTATTACGTGAGTGATCTCTCTTTAAACCTTGCACTTGTCAAAATTATATGACAAGTAGGGCTGTCCACGACCAAGGATTTTGTTGGTCGACTAGTGGTCGTCATTTACTCCAACTAGTCGACTAGTAGTCGACTAAAAATACCATTTAGACCGGTATACATATTTGTGAAGTTTTACCTTTAATGCCGGGCTGCCGCAGATCACAATAAATCATGATCACAAAAATGCAGCT
>JAOTRQ010000031.1:1513384-1529411 GCA_028565875.1 Hoplisoma paleatum
ACACACACACACACACACACACACACACACACACACACACACACACACACACACACACACACACACACACACAGCACAATTTCAGTATCTCCAAGTAACCTGATTGCATGTCTTTGACCTGTGGGAGAAAACCATAGACCATGCAAATACAGCGAGAACATGCCAACTTCACACAGAAACAACCTTACCCAAGACTTCTTGCTGTAAGGCCACAATCCTAACCAGTAAGCCAGCACATCACCTAGTAGTTGTTAGTATTTATCATAATTTTAGCTTTTAAACACATTATCACTTAGAGTCCCTACTATGATTTAGTATCTCAGTATTAGCAATATCACAATATTACAATTTGATGTAAACTACTATCATAGTCAGATACAGAACAGAACAAAAAGGCAAATGTTCAAAGCTGCAGTAACCACTTTATGTAATTTTGACATGTGAAGACTTTTGTCATGCCTATTGTAACTGTTAAACCTATAATTTACATTTCTGTATTTTACATTTAAAATTGTATTTTAAATGTTTATATACACCTTGGTGTACAGTGCAATGACAAATAAAGTGAATCTTAAGAGTGCACATTCGTTACTAGCATTAAAACTCTTACCATTTGGGGTGGCTTTTTATAATGTAATTAAAGTTTAGTCACACCGAGTTGGTATACTATAGCACCCAAACATTGTTGTTGTTATAATGTAACATTTTATGTGTCTGTAACATTTTCTGACCCACAAGCTGGCAGTGAAATTCTATAAGTATTTACTCTTGAGTTATTCACCTGAGACAGACCACAGCAACAGACAAAAGATGACCCTTCAGGTCACATAAATGCATTAATGTATCTATAGAAACTACAGAAAGGTTTGAAACACAGACATGTGAGCTGCTCACCCATATGTAATGCAGTCGAAAACCTCTGCTCTCTATCATACATGAAAACTTGCTGGAAGACAAAGCATTCAATTCTAGCAAATATGTTATACAGTGCAAGTCCATTGACTGTTCACTACAGTGCAGTTCACTATACTCTTTCTAAAGCAAAAAGGGATAGAAAATTGACGGAAAATTGAACAAATGGGCATGAAATGCTTTTTGCTTAGAAACATTTTTAATAAATACATAATTTTTTTACTCAGAAGCTAAAGCAAAATTCTTTGAATAGCATTACATAAAGTCAATTTAGTGGCTTTTTCAGCTGTGACTCATGACCCAGCCCACTCAGATAGCTAGATATATGCAGTATTTTTATGTTTAGTCTTTTTATGTTTTTTATACTTAGTCTGTTTATATTGAATTACTTGGTGAAATGCAAAAACACTCACTTAATCTTTCAAAACATAATGATTCATGTCTGATGGCAACTGACCTGCCAGTAGCACCCCTGGGTACAAGAAGTACAATTATACGCTATAAGTATTTTACTGCTATGTCACTTAAGCACATTGGGGTAGATTTATCAATCGTATCAATCGCTATTGTGTACAATATTAGTACGAAGATACTGGAGGAAAGTGGGAGTTCCACTGAAAGATCTGGGAGTATTTGTGCAAAAGGCACCTAATTATGTATTTTGCTGTACTTACAAATGCTGTGAATACAAGTGTGCTGTTTTCGAGTAGATTCACCAGTCATCAATCGCTGATACTCCCAGATGCTCTATGATTTTGGTGACATAGATTAATAAGCAAATCATCAACAACAAATCAAAGAAAAAGCTTGTTTGTAGAGTCAAGTCTAGTCATTGGTTGTGAATGTTTTTTTTTCCCTTGTAAATACATGGTTCTTTCAAATAACAAGTATGTGGACACCTGACTGGAAGCTTATATTCCATTGCTAAGGTCTTGAAATCTAGAAATCTTTTCATTTTTTATGTCTTTCTGGGAAAAAAATCACGTCTTTTTGTTATGTTTTGCAAAACATCATAACTGTTCTGATGTTTTAACATTTAGTGTGATAACAGCATACTAAAATTGGTCTAATTATTTTATACATAAAGTTCATATCCTGAGCTGTGGGCTAGGCTTGCCACTTGTTTTGCCCTCAAGGCTAATAGAAAGAATGTAAAAAATCATAAAACAGGACAGTGGCAGCATCTATTTTACTTACACTATCACATCCTAAAGAAATCCTGAATGAATCTCTTTACAGTTATTAACCTCCTCAAGATATGAATCAATGTTCAACACAGGTCTTTTACATTTAATTAACACAATGCGTTTTCTAGTGCATAAACTGTGAAGTTATCCATCTAATACACACTGGTATACTTTGTTATGTAATATTAGGACTCCCGCAACAGTTATGTTACTGTCTCTGGTGCTTGGCTGTGGGTGTTTTAATAAGTTTCAATGAAACAAATAATCATTGTTATAGGATGACGAGGAAACAATTTCTGATTCCCCAGATAAGAATGATATTGGGATGCATGCAGCATGGTATTTTATTTGATTTGGCATGATAATGTGTTAGTGGCTGCCTTCTAACATAATGTGTCTAGCAATTTAAAGCAGATGAGGTATCATCCATCTCCAAATATCTTGCTATGGTAATGATCATGTTTCTCATGACATACAGTATAACAAGAAACAGTATTTATTAGAGCATTACGTATTATTGCTATTACAAAATAGGCTTCCTACAAAGAAGCTATAAAATGTTCACCAAGAAAAAGAAATTACAAGGTAAGCTCATCTTGATTATCAATTCATATAATCAAATTACCAAATAAAATTTACTGATGGAAATAATGGGGAGCCAGCAACCTTTTTTGTGGAGGGGTTAGTAGACAAATCCAAGGACAACATTTCTAATTTTATTTCTGATTTTCACACAATGGGGCTCTGTCACTGCCCCGCCATTCCAGATTCCTCCTAATTAATCTCTTCTGCTCAATATTTTTCATAACCATTGTAATATATACAACATTTTTACATTTCATTTTCATTCTCACTCAGACCTGTAGATTTACAGTTTTCTATCAATTGTCAGAAAACATTCAAAGAGCACTAACACAGAACACTAAGATTTTAGGCCAAATTTTTACTTTATGAGTTTTTAATTAATTATTCATTTTTATTCTATTACAAATTATTATATTTTACATTTAGTATTGTGTCAGTTTATTGTTATAATGTAAATTTGTACATTGTCTACACAGTCTTGTCTGTATATTGTATTATGTGCAAATTGTAGAGAGCTAACAACACTAACTTTCAATATTACTTTCTGTTATTCTATCTCAGAAAAATCCAAATTACATATATTAAAGTTTGTAGGTAGAACACGTTCAATGGGGTGAATATTTTTTTATGGCACCATATACACACTACTCATAAAAAGGAATATTTGGCTTCGGATGAAATTATTAGAAAATCTTAAAAGTTTATACAGTGAAATTATATCACAAAAGTAGTCGATTTAAATACAACCATGCAATAATTATTTTCTCGTCTCTAACAGTTTATTGAAACAGTAGCCAACAACAGGGGTTGGTATACCACCATAATGTATCATGCTGTTCACAAGACTTATTGTCTTTGGTCTGGACTTATTCTGGTCATTGTTTAGGTCAAGTTCTACATGGCTTAATAAACTAGCTTGAGTTGGTTCAAAATACAGCAGCACTAATTAGAACTGAAAAGCTCATTACTAATGTTCTGTCTTGTCTATACTCGCTGCCAGTTACATTTGCTATACGATTTGTAAAATAATTTTGTTAACTGTTAAAGCGCTAAATGCTTTATCATGTCAGTGTCAGCGTGAGCTTACCGAGTAATACAACCTGGCATGCTCACTTCATTCATAAGACAAAGGCTTTTATTTATAGATCCTAAAAAAGAGCTGGTGGAACAGTGTTCTCTAACAAAGCTCCAAAATTCTGAAATCATCTCCCTTCCTCTTTTAAGGACTCAGACATAGTTTCAGTGTTCAAGTCTAGGTTAAAAGCACTATTATTTATTTTATGTTTTGCTCCGGTCCTGAACATCTTGGGTCTGGGTTATGTTGAGCTCTTACTAGTTTGATTTTTTGACATTGCGTGTTTGCTTCTGGCTGCCTTTGCTTTTGGATTTCCTGCACTAAGCAGGAGAGGAACTACCACCCTGTTGTGACCGAAGGGAATACAGTGGAACATGTAGGTTGTTTCAGGTACCTCGGAGTCCACATCTTGGAGGACCTGTCATGTTTCTGCCACACCACCGCACTGGCAAAGAAAGCGCGCCGGCTCCTGTATTACCTCAGGCGTTTAAGGTACTTCAAACTGTCCTTCAAGTGCTGAACTTGCTACTACACCTGTACCATTGAGAGAATTCTAACAGGTAACATCACTGTCCGTTTCAGCACCAAGCAGGACCGACTGGCTCTCCAGAAGGTGGTGCATACAGCTGAGCACATCATTTGGACTGAGCTTCCTGACTTGCAGTCTATATACTGGAAATGTTGCTGCTCAAGGACAATGTATGTAGTATTATATTGCATATTGTTTGTATTGTAAACAACTTTTACTTTGCATATTTTGCACAAACATGTTCAGTTCTGTAATCAAACCTGGTCGCTTTATTATCAGTTTATTTAATATTTGGACATTTTATCATCATGACTATGACGATTAACTTTTTCCAGACATTATCAGCTTATTTAGCAGTGGCTTTCGGCCTCTCTGTTCTGGTCTTTGATGCTTTAAGACAATGTCTATTGTGAACTAAGGAAGGATGGAAAGATGGATGGAAGGAAGGACGGAAGGAAGGAGAGAGGGAAGGAAGGAAGCTTTATTGATTCATCAGAGGGAAAAAAAATACTGTTATTGATGTTGATATGATTGGATATGCAAATCTCAGGTTGTTAGACATTTTTTAACCTTGTTTAATTCAGATGGTTCCATTAAATAGGAAATGTGTAACTGAGCGTTCTTTGGGCCTGAAATGTACTTGCTCCCTCCTAGTTTTAATGCTCGTTTACTGTAGTTTAGAGTGTTTATTCAAAATCTAGATTAATCAAATGGCTGAATGATTACCTGTATTTTCTTTTTTCTGCTGCTTGTGTGAGAAGTAATTATAGATCGTACAACCACCAGCACTACTACTGGTTTATGCATTATTGTGGCTAGAACAATTCAGTGCCTTCAATTAGCCAGCCAGTCTGGTAGTGTATCGTGGGAAGAAAACCACACAGTCACATAGACAACTTGCAAACTTCACACAGAATGGACCCAAATCGTCTTGACTGATCCCCATTTCTTTTCTTTTTCTACTTCCTGTTCAAAACTCTTTCTGCCAAGACATTCTTTGGAGCACAATTAATGCTTCTTTGAACAGAAATCAATCCTGAGCTGGGGCCTCACTTCTCTTTGTTAATGAAAGGAGCATGGCGTGCTTTGACTCGTTTAATGAGAAAAAGTCAGGGACTTTAAGTTAGACTTTTGGGAGAAGAAACCCAAAGCTTGACAAATGTAAGACATTTTTTCTAGAACCATGGGAATTTGTCAAGAGTTTTAGATTTGAAATCAGCTTAGTTATTTCTTGTTGTAAAGACAAAATCATCAAAACACTGATTTTGTGTTCAGATGGTGCTTCGCAATAAGCGAGACTTGAATAAATAATGAATGATGCCAATGAAAGGAAGTGTCGTCATGGAACACTAAAACTCTTTCAGTGCTCAATAACTCTTGTTCCCACAAAGAATGTCTTCATTATTAATGAAATTGTTTTGGTGTGCTAGGTGGTAACCATGGTCACCTCTTTTTATATACTTTTTTTTTTATTCTGGCATGAATCTGCCACACAAATACATCACAAAAAATCACAACAAACTTTTCGTGGGAAAAAGTTAAGTTTGCTTTCTGTAAACTGGAATATTTAGTTGGGCTAAAATAGAATTGTTTATGTCCATGTTAAAATATTTTCTCTTGTGCCTATAGTTGAGCTCTAAATTTTACAAATAATTTTACAAAACTTCTTATTTTGTAGCTATATTTGAAAGTAGCCTTTCTAGACATTCTAGATCTCTGTCTTCTAAATGTGCTTTTAAATGCTTTTTTTTATTTGAAGCACTTTAAATTGACACTGTACCTAAAAGGTTCTTTACAAATCATCCTGCCTTACAATCTTTACAGACACTCTCTTTACAGCAAGTTTAACATTGTCATCCTAATTAAATTGTCGTAAAACAATAATGATTAATAAAGCAACATTTAAATCCTAATGATGTATGTAATATCACATCTGTATAAACAAGTTTACCAGGTTTTTCTCCAACCTGTATCGCTACGGGGATCATGTGTATCTATAGGACAACGTTCCACATCTCTGATTAACCTAGGACTGTGTGAGAAAATTGGAGTACCAACAGGAAAACCAAGGGCGGGGCATGGGGAGAACATGCAAAGTTCGCACAAAAAGCCCCCGGCCTGAAAATAGAACTTGGGATTTCTTGCTGTGTGGCATCAGTGATAACCACTAAATTAGCACTAAGATAATTGGGAAAAGACATTTTGTTCTATCAGCATGCCAATGTCATTGCACCCTGAAAACAAGACTATATTATCTTGTAAAATAGATCAACCTCTTTCAATGAGAAAACATATCATGTATTATATACTTTTTAAGTAATGTAAGACTTTTCAAACCACATTTCAGCACTATTTTGTAATAATTAACCTTATTTAACATGATGGAAAGTAACATAATACATATACTAACTGCCATAACAATTGTGCATAAAAATATGTTTTTTAACACTTTAAAATTCAGAAATTTTAAATGTATTTAAGTATGAATTTTTTTGTTTCTAGGGAATTTCAACTTAATTGTTCATACAGTATTTTTCTATGTACTGGATGTGTGTAGTAACAAAAGGTTCAACAATAATACTGAGTCAGGAATCTCTATTTATTTCTTACTTTACAGTTAAAATGTATAAAATTAGTTCAAAACTAATTACAATTTACAGATTAAAATTCATACCAGCAAAACTACAACTTTACTAATCGAATGGACTTAACCCGCGTTGATGTTCTAGTAGTACGTTTCTTGCTCCACCCAACCTTAAAACATACAAACAAAATGATAGATTCAGAATTTTGTTTTTCAGATGTAGGCTCATTCATTACCAGACAAGATAAAAGTTTGGTAAATACCTCCAGGATTACGTCTGAGGATGAGCTTTCTCATTTCATCATAAATAAAGATGAGCAGAGAATAGGGGAAGGCACAGAACCACCAGTTAAGTCTGGAAAAGAAAAGAAAAATCAATAAATTAGATAAAATCACTGTAGAAACAAACAAACAGAGACTTATACATAAATAACATAGCTTACTTAAGTGGATACATTCTTAGGGCTACATCCATCCCTGGGCAGTAAGACAAGAAGGCTGCAAGAGCAGTTTCCTCGAAGAGTCCAAATATGAGAATTTTATTCCTAAAGAAAACAGGTTCAAAGATCAAAGTCATTTTTATCTTTTTGGGATTATTATACAATTAATATCTTTAACAAGATATTACATGTTTTGTCTTTTTTAACGGTATTCCATTCTTTATTTAAACATGTCCATTTGGCATTTTAAAGTACCGTATTCAGTAACACACCTAAATACAATCTTTCTACCACCTACAACACTATAAAAGTCACAGAGCATTATCTTGGACCCTTTCAACCTCATTAAACACCACTGAATACCTTTTTATATCCTAGCAACAGGGAAACTACTTCTTAACAATCAACCTGTTATCATACCACTGCCTAGAAACACCTTAGCACCCAGCCCTTATATCTTACTTCACACCAATTAACACAAAATAAACCAACTAGCATTAACTTTGTTTAAAACATTGAATAACATTCTATTGCAATATAAGGCTGCATATTCTTTTCCAACTGTGCTTAGGCAAAACTTACTTCATTCCTTGCTGGAAAACAGAATTCCTTCTAGTCTTACAGATTATCAGGTCAGACCACTGCACAATCACAATGCTGGCGAAGAAGGCGGTGTGGCAGGTAAACTCTACAATTTTTCTTTGTTCATATGTCTGAGATAAAACATGAAAAAGTAAGAACCACTAGTAGACTGTCTGTTATCTCTGATTACTGAAGAGTTAAACTTACCCACTGCTGACCATAACTGTCCTCAAGATCATTTATATGTTTGTTATCCCAATACACACGGATACCCAGCAGTCTTGATGGCAGGAATCCATTTTCAGCCAAGATTACAAAGTATGCAAAGAAGCCTGCTAGAGCCTGTATCATACCTGAGAACAGTGTAGAACCAGATAATTAAAAAAAACATGCACAGAGTATTCTTTTTTTTATTTTTATCTTTTACGTCACACCCTGAGTTGTACACCAGCACCATACATTCATTGTTAATACCAATACTGATCTTCATAATTTATTAAATTTCTTTAGAGCTCAAATAAACAGTTAAACATATATAAGTGATCAAGAAAAAGTAATAAAAAATGGATTAAACATTAATTCTATATTTGTTAATTATAAAGCATTAACACTGCCTACATTTATGGGCAAAATAATACAAATACAGAAAATAATAAACTTTGCAACTACAACTTAATTTATTTTTTATTTCATTCTGAACAAGAACCATGACACAGAACTTTTCTTACCTATTTGCCCATATGCAATACTGATTAGCCTTTCATTCACTAGTTTGTCTGTTTTGGGGTTTCTGGGCTGCCTCTTCATGATATCACTCTCAGCAGCTTCATAAGCCAAGGAAATAGCCGGGACCTTAATAAATCAACAAAGAAAAAGTACACTGGTATTTTTTTTAAAAAGCTAATCACAAAAAAATCATTAAATTGTGTTCATAAGTTGTTTTTTGTTACCATGTCTGTTCCAAGATCAATACACAAAATGGTGACAGTTCCAAGTGGCAGAGGAATATTGGCAATAATAAAGAACAGGAAGGGCGTGATCTCGGGTATGTTGCTAGTCAGAGTGTAGGCAATGGACTTCTTAAGGTTGTCAAAGATCAGTCGACCTGAACAGAGAATAAAAGTCAACGTGAACCACAACATTCTAAAAATGTTTTCAGCAAACATGTTAATAACAGAACAGAAAATACACTGCAAGCACAAAGAATATTACATTTTGTTAAAGCTAGCTAACAGGTCACGACGGACGTGACATTGACCAAGACATCTAACCCCTGACTGCACCTCGGGTGCTGTGTCTAGGGCTGCCTACTTCTCCGGTACTCCCTTGCTGCCCCCTAGTGTGTGTTTACTTTACGGATTATAATGTATAGGACAAATTCCTATGAGTAAATTCTACATTCTAAAACATAAAATTAGGTTAAAAACAGGTTATTTGTTGTAATGTTTAAATCAGAGATCAGATTTGATTAACAAAGGTCAGAAAAATTTATATTTGTACACCGCTATTTGTTTTGTAATTTTTTTTTATCATACCTTCTTCTACACCAGTCACAATAGATGCAAAATTGTCATCAAGGAGGATCATGTCAGCAGCCTGTTTGGACACATCAGAACCAGCTATGCCCATAGCAACCCCAATGTCAGCTTTCTTCAGCGCAGGAGAATCATTCACACCATCGCCTGTAACAGCCACAATGGCTCCCTGTGGCAAACATCAATTACGATTTAATGAGACTTAGAGATTTGAGATGAGTTCAAAACCTCTATTAAATAGCTATTAGTTTTTATCTGTTTTCCATAACATTGTTATGTGACATCACATTGAGAGGAAAATTATTGGTTTAACTTGATAATTTTGAATTACCTGGAAACAAGATCTACAGGGATGAAAATATTACCTGTCGCTGACAGCCTTCCACAATGATTAGTTTTTGTTGAGGTGAGGTTCTAGCAAATACAATTTCTGTGTGATGTTTTAAAATGTCATCTAGTTGTTCCGAGCTCAGCTCCTTCAGTTCCCCACCGTGAACCACACATGCTTTGGCATCTCTGAAAAGAAAGATGAATTCAATTACAATAAATAAAAATCAAAAACCAAGTTAGGATCATAACAAAATGTAAAAGAAAATACACAGTAATAAGCTGCATACTGGACCTGTATTTCAGTTTGAAATAATGTTAACTTTTAATTTGACCATTTTTATATTGTTGGTGTCTACACTGATCTGAGTCATTATCTTTCCCATCCAGTTTCTGTTATTAAGAATTCCATCTTCGTTTTTAAACGCTATCGGTCCTATTCATTATTTTGATTCCATGCACCCATTTTAACCTTACCTTGTTTATTCTGTATTTAAACATGCTGGTGTTTACTGATCAGTGTAAGATATCAGTGAATATCCAAAACCTATTAAATTTTCGACCCTTGCAAAAGTTTTTCTATAATGAGTATTGCCTAATCATGTTTTCGCTGTTTGCTAAAAAATCAACTTTAGCCTGCAACCCCTAAAATCATTTTGTATGTCCTTTGTTGTTTTTTGTATCTTTGGAACAAGAGAACAATAAACATAACCTGCACCAACATTGGGTACAATCTGTCTGACAGATGTCTCAAACATTGTTTAAATGTCATTCTGATGATGTTTATATCATTGAGTTGGACTGCCACCACCACCTTAATATGCATAACACAGTTTATTTATGAAAATGTAATTACATTACACAATTATGCATGCAATTAATTTTTACTACCCTATTATGAGATTCTTGAGCATAGTGGGTACAACTGTGCAAAAAATGTAGCAAACACTGGGGAGCTCATCAGTCCATCACACACTCACCCACTTATTTACACCTAGGCCTGACTGCCTGTCATGGGACGGTGTAACGAAACAAGAGACCCAGAAGAAAAGTAAAACACCCACACAGATGCATGACACAGATGCATGTAAGGCTACAGTCCAATCCTTACATAACCAAGCCTTTGGTAAACAGTTAGTTTATTTTGAATAAAGCTTGATGCTTTTTTACTCAATAGTAAATATGTATTATTGTGTGCATCACACTGTTTTTAACATCTACTTTCTCTTGATTAATGCGGCATTACAGAGTTAATCATGCTGCCGCAAAGTCAACATTACTCATTCACAGTATCATTAGGGACACAGGTAGAACATTGTAAGCAGTTTATTCATTATACTACTCAGTTTATTATAGTTAATTATACAAATGATTCGCAATACCTGGGGTCAACTTCATTTACAGGAACGTTCAAACGGGCAGCAATGTCTTCAACAGTCTCATTGCCCTCAGAAATAATCCCAACACCTTTGGCTATGGCTTTTGCAGTAATTGGATGGTCTCCAGTGACCATGATAACCTAAAACATTAAAAGATACAACAAACAAATTGATGATATTTACAAAAAGAACATTTCTAAATTAACAAATAAATTAGAAGATTGTTTACCATATTGTCAAGAAAAGCATACACAATACAACATATTCGTGTATTACTGTAAATAACTGCATTTACACATAAATGGTCAAGACAATTATTATGAATTATGAACCGTAGTGTTTAAATTATAATATAAATATGAAATACACATCTTTTAAAAACAATTAAAGCATTGCTTAAAAATCACTGGTTATGTAATACATTTAATACATCTTAAATTATTATTTAATTATTTAAGGATTGTCACGCTAAGCAGTTTCAGATCATATGGCATAAAAGGATAAAAACAAGAAGCTTTTATTTAAATGATTATTAAAGAACAAAGATACAAAAACAAATTTGAAAAGCCTTAATTTCTCTAAATGTAATAATTGTTTGTGACACTTTTAGCAGCGACTAAATGGTCTCAATTACCTAGTTTAGCATCACAAAGACTCATAAATCTGCATATATAACATTTTGTCCTAATTTTCTAAGAAAATTGCTTTTGCTACTTTTGGCAAGCAGACATCTTGATTACGTGATCAGTTAATTAAACTTGATCACCCTTAAGCCCAAATCAGGCCCCTTAAGCAGCAAAGTAGTTTCTATTTGTATGTCCTTGTTGTGTAATTACCTTCCAACTTGTTTGTTTAATGAATAATTATTTAGCACATTGTCTTTCTAATACCAAATTTCTACTATATTTTCCTTTTAGATTGCTTTTTAAAGCTTATTTTGTAGTCTATATCTTGTACCTGATTTTTATGTTAGTTAATTGATATTTACATTCATCATGATTGTTGCAAAATTAGTATTTAAAAGGAATAATATGAATTGAAATAAGATCTGTCGGATGATAAAACATTTAAAGATCCAAAAGCTCTGACAAATTAAACATTTTCCCATTTTCTATATGTTTCTTTCTAAATATGGATACATTAATATACATTTATTTTTATACATTTTAGCGAATAGGCCGCACCTTGATGCCAGCACTTCTGCATTTGCCAACAGCATCTGGTACTGCAGCACGAGGGGGATCAATCATGGACATAAGCCCAACGAAGCACAGATCCTCAGTGGGAAAGTTGACATTTTCAGTATCAAATTGAAAACCTTCTGGGAATTGCTCTTCAGGCAGGAAAATATGGCAGAATCCTGGTTTTAAACACATAATAATGAATTATACTAATGAATTATTATTACTGTCAATAATTCATTACTACTATCAAATAATCGTGTTCAAATCGTATCAAATAAACATGTACTTACCCAAGACTCTTTCACCAAGACCTCCCAGCTCCAGATAAGCATTCTGAAAGGCTTCTCTCAAGTCATCATCAAGAGGCTGCTCTTTGTCTTGTAGCATGATGCTACTGCAACGATCAAGAATTCTTTCTGGTGCACCTTTCATTACAAGCAGGTACTTGGAGCGTGAATCTGAGTCTGTGTTTTTGTGCACCGAGAGCTACAGTTTAAACAGAGAGATGTGTTTAATCCCCAAAGCAAATATCAACCAACAACAAATCAAATCATGCATTTTTATTATTTCATGTATATTATGTATATATGTAAATCATGTATATTCATGTTTCATTCAATGGCATACAACAAAGTGCAGTTCAATACTGCTAACTTAAAGGCAAAAGATTCCACTTTCATACTAATCATACAGTTATACCAGATGAATGGCATAACGATTTACCATAAGTGATATTTTAAAGTCACATGTTGTTAGATAGCTCGTTATAGCTCTGGCTTTGAGCATTTATGGTCAAGTTCCATTCTGAGATGTTTTTTTATCAATATTAAATACAAAATAATTGAATCCAAATACTCCACAATCTCATAGTTCAAACAAAATCTTTAGACCTACCTGGTATTTGTTAGTTGAGTTAAAGGGAATTTCTGCAACTTTAGTATATTTATCTCTCATTTCTTTCACAGATCCACAACAAAGTTCAATGCACTTTAGAAGAGCAGACTCAGAAGCATCTCCAGCAACATCTCTCTGTGTGGAAAAGAAGTCCAAATGTTAAGTGTTACATCATAATCAAGAAAATCTTTATTTTAATCTAGTTATAGCAATAAACTATACTTCAGTCATAACAAATAACAAACCTTTCCAACAGTTGTTAATGTGGGTGGCAAACTGCAACATTTGTTAAATTAGATCATTGTAAAGATAAAAATAAAGATACCTTCAGAATAGGAACATCAGTCTGCTCTGCTAAGAATACAGCCCTATTACAAAGGCCAGCAATGCGAGCCAGGCAGGACCAGGTGGGTGAGCTTCGATCAAAGGTGGCTCCACTCTGGTTTTCTGTGGTGTCAGCTTCATGGATTTGATTGTCAAACCACATGTGTGCAACTGTCATGCGATTCTGAGTCAGGGTTCCTGTCTTGTCTGAGCAAATGGTGGATGTAGAGCCCAGGGTTTCAACAGCCTCAAGGTTCTTTACCAAGCAGTTTTTCTTAGCCATGCGTTTAGCTGTTAATGTGAGACACACCTAAAAAAGGCAGATAAATCAATGTTTACAGCTACAAAAGATCAAGACACTTCTGTCTGTTTGTCTTTTATTTGGTGTTAAGGGATTTTTTTTTTTGCTTCTGTACAAAAATGACTATTTGAGCCTATTAAATGTTACTGTATGTAACTCTCACAGTAATTAATTAATTATTAAAGCTACATTTAATGATTACATAGACTAAATGCAAAAAAAATGATAACACTTCTTGTACTTCCTAATAATATTTTTTTTATTTAGAGTTATTATATGCAGAAGCAAATATCTTAATCTAACTGAAATCCTTTGGTAAAAATTAGCATTTGACTGCAAGCCTTCACAGTTGGGCTTTTTATACTGTACTAAAATCTCATGACTAGCTTACTTAGAAAATATAATAAAGAATATGTTATGTGCCATTGGTTTCAATGTACGAAATGTAACCAGCTCATCCTCAGCAATGTGGTGTATGTTCTATACTTGTGTGCACATGTGTCTCTTAGACTAAGACAACAATAATTTTACAAAGTAAACTAACAAATACTCACAGTGACAGTAGCAAGAAGACCTTCAGGTACATTGGCAACGATGATTCCAATGAGAAAGATGACTGCTTCAAGCCAGCTGTAGCCCAAGACTAGTGAAAGGACAAAGAAGGAGACTCCAAGGAAGACAGCCACACCTGTTATGATTTGGATGAAGTGCTCAATTTCAAGAGAGATGGGAGTGCGTCCAACCTCGAGACCAGAAGCAAGTGTGGCGATTCTGCCCATTACAGTGCGATCACCAGTGCTGATGACTAAACCACGAGCAGCTCCTGAAAAATGATGCTTATTAATATAGTGATAGACGTCTGCTCACCCATAAGTACATTACCATTGACAGAAATCAGATTTATGATATACTTGTGTAGTGTAATGTGGATTTTTTTAGAAATTGACTTAACAATGTACCTTCTACGCAGTTGGTAGAGAAGAAAGCAATATTCCTGGTCTCAAGAGGATTATCATTGGAGAAATCTGGAGAACGAGTTTGAGGTTCTGACTCTCCAGTGAGAGACGAATTGTCAACCTTTAACAGAGCATCTGTATTCAGAATTTACACTTATGTCTTGCATACATTTTAACTGGAAGTAGATATCTTCTCAGTTATTTAATTGCTTAATTAGAAGACTCATTCATTAATCCATGCATTCATCTTTGAAGCAAAGACCTGGAAAGGTCACCCATCACTTATCGAACTTTATAAGATTAATTTCAACCATTGCTGAATATAGCCTAATTGTCTAGTTAGTTAGTTTGTTATGGTTTTAACATCATGTTTAACACTTTTGGTCTGATTCTGAGAGTCAACAGGTTACCCTAACTGCTCCTGTGATGCTATGGCTAGGGTTTTCCACTGCACCGGGCATTTGTGCTCACTGCTGCCCCCTAGTGTGTGTTCACTAATGTGTGCACATCGATAGGAGCAACTAGTCACATTACAACATTTATTGGTAAATAAAATAATGTGAATTCAACACATATGTTAAACAGGCTATACCTGTGGCACTTGACATGAAAAAGACAACCAATAAAAAGTAAAAAGGCGTAAAATTAGTTGGTAAAATTATTAAAAAGAACTTTATTTGTTAATTGTCATTAATAAAATGTTCCAAACATTTTCAGTGTAAAATATTTTAACTTTGCAGATATTACACTTAAACAACTTATTTGAGAAGCATATAAACTTTTTCATAAATTCTGTGAATCAGAAAAGTCTTACCTTACAACCATGTGCCGAGACAATGCGCACATCAGCAGGTATTCTGTCACCACCCTTGACCTCCACCAGATCCCCCAACACCACATCCTCAGCATTAATGTGCTTTTTCTCCCCATCACGGATAACCAGAGCTTGCTGAGAGAATTGTTTACAAGTGTAATGTAAAATAAATGTAGTTATGTTGAATTCATTTGGAATTACTAACATTTGTAGTGAGCCATTTTACTCTTAGAGAGCCAAATCTATCCTAATTTGTAATTACTTTAGAAGCCTTTATTTGTATGATTTACTAAACGATGGCAATCACTATGTTGCAAATGAAACTTTATATATATAACTTTCATTAGATAGATAGATAGATAGATAGATAGATAGATAGATAGATAGATAGATAGATAGATAGATAGATAGATAGATAG
>JAOTRQ010000031.1:1533629-1554469 GCA_028565875.1 Hoplisoma paleatum
AACATTTTGATCCATACTCCAATCTAGAAGGTGGCGGTAATGCACCTATAAGTTGTTTGCCAACCGCCATTAAAAAAAAAGAAGAAGAAGAAGAAGAAGAAGACTGGGCAGGGATAGAAGAACCAGGAGAACATGCAAACAACACGACAGCAAAATGACAACTTGCAAACAGATAAATGGAGCCAAACCGCTACACTATCACTAATTAACAAGACTGGAACAAAGAAACAAGTTAAATTGAATTACTTTCTGGACCGGGAGTAGACAATCAAATGTAGCCATGAGGTCATTTTAATTTTTATATGACTTTACAATTAATTGCAATTCAGGTGATCACTTTTTACAATCTAGATACAAATTGCCACCATAAAAACTGACAGTTAACCAATTTCTTTCAGTTGGCATGACAGTTTCCTAATATAGTATTTGTCCCCTTTTTGGTGCTCTATATGCATCAGAATGTGGTGTATTATGTATTTTATTCTTTTTAACAGAAACCATAAACTTCTTCATCGATTTCAGCTAAAACAGTCTTGTCTTTTGGAACATGTTATCCTACGTCGTCTCACAGTGTGTGCAAGTTATTAAATGTTTTTCAGGAGACCCCCCAATCATTTGGCCAGTCCATTACAGTGTAGATATATACAAATATGGCAAACTTAGTAGCTCAATTGTCTTGACTGCATGTTTTTAGACTTGAAAGGATAATGGAGGACCCAAATGAAACCCAATGAGTAACAAAACTATATATAAAGCTCAAACAGAAGCAACTTAAGTTTCCCAGCACTGGAATCAAAGCCCGGCCCTGGTTTCTATGAACTATGCACCATCATTTACATTCCTGTTCTGAATCTAAAATGGTAATAATTTGCATTTAATCTATTTGATATTTATAATTTTGGCATTTAGCAGAGACTTTTAGCCAATATACTGTGACAGGGTTAACAATAGCAACCTAGCAGTGTTGGGGCTAGAACGAAGCCTGCTTTAGCACAAGGCCACTACTGGAACAATTGCATGTTTCAGTTATTTAAGTTTGGATTCTAGATCTAACTTAGCTCAAGCTTATCTTTTTTAATCATTTATTCTCATCTATAATTTATATCACACAATTATATCTCAGCCTCAACTTTTGGTGCAATAAATTTCACACCTTTAGAATTTCTTAGAATAATCATCTGTTCATAAATAATCCCCACATTATCACTTCACTAATTTTAGATTATTTAGCAAAATGTGCTATTGAACGGATATTTTGTAACTGATGCAATTAGAAAGGAACCAATTACTTTTTCACAGTAATGAATGAGCTTGATGTGATTATAACTCTTCATTAATAAGCTGGAGCTAATAATCATTGAAATATAGAAGGATTACTTCTTTTAGACACATCATTATAATATGCAAGTTGCACAGACAAGATTTACAGATTATTCTTAGAGTCATCCAATTAAGAATGTACAAAATGTCATAGGAATGCTAACCAGTGAAATAAGCGCAATGTTGTAGAAGCAAAGGTTTTTTTATGAGCAGACCTCCAAAGTTTTACCCCCTACCTAGTCTTGTCTCACAATGACAGAGTCATTAAGGCTCATGCCTGATTATAAGCCTCATTAGCTTGTCAGTCAACAGCTCAGTGACGCCCAAAAGTCCTCCCCTTAGTGTGTGGGTTTATGCCAGACACAATCAATCGAGCCTGAAATATTGCTGCTCATCGCTGAGACTCAATTACCACTCAGACCTAATTAATTGAGTGCGTTGAACCCAGATGCAGACAAATCACACCCATTTGTGAAACTTCAGGATAAGTAATATTAATGAGATGCTAAATTGAGGCTCTAATGACATTATAAATCAACAACAAATCAGCTAAGAACAAGGACACATCATTCAGGAGTGGCAGTAAATTAAAACGCTGGTAAAAAAGCAGAAGTGGCACTTATAAGATAAGTAAACTTTATATTTTACTTTTGATGTATGAATAGTGTGTTCTCCAATAGCATAAATGCTGTGCTTAAGAAGAGTTTTTTTTTAATAATCTGACTATTTTCACAATATCATTGATATTTAATTATTTGCAGTGTTTAATTGAGGATTTTTTTAACTGATTGGCAATTCTTTTTTGATATTTGCCAAAATGCTGTCACCAACAACCCATTATTGCTTGCAAAGACTATTTCTATTTTATTTCATATCCTACCATGATTGCCATCCTACCATGATCGTGTACCTTGCTGATCCATATGGCCAAATACATTAAGTTTTGATTCATCACTCTATAGAGCTATGTGATAGAACTCTGCAAGCATAGTAAATAAAGCTTCTGAGTCATGGCCAAAAGCTCATAACTATCGTCACACAGATATAGATGTCTTTGGACTCAGTAACACTCCATTGCTGTATTCTCTTCACTGGATTTCTGTACTAACAATCTTTCATCCAACATAATAATAATTTTCTTTTATATAGTGCCGTTCATAACCCAAGGTTGCTTTACAAATCATAATCAGACAGAAGAGTGGAAAAGTAGATAGCATTAGCGAGTTTGGAAATATTAAAAAAAGAAAGGTCTTGAGCTGAACTTTGAAGATAGGAAGGGAGGCAAAAGAATGAATGGAGGAAAGTAAAGAGTTCCAATGGGTCTGGACAGTTAGAGTTGAGTTGACATGATGGGACATGAAGGTGCAAAAGTTTAGTCATATATACCGGTGCTAAGCAATGCAAGACTTTAAAAGTTATTAGCAGCATTTAAAAGTAGATGCGTCGATGAAAAAGGATGCCAGTATAATTGTTAAAGGATAGGACTGATCAGAGCTTTGTTGTAAATAAGAACACAGGCTGCAGATTTTTGAATATGTTGCAGAGGGTGTATTGTTTTAGCAGAAAGACCGTAGAGCTGGGGGTTCCAGTAGTCTGGTTGTAATGAAAGCATGCAATAGGGGTTCCAGCATCTTTGAGCGAGAGCATTGGGCAAAGCCTAGCGATGTTACGGAGAAGGAGAAATGCAGACTTACAGACAGAATTAATATGTGGGATTAAAGTGAGACAAGAGTCAAATAAAATAACACCCATCTGGATAAGCCTCACATGCCTGTAACCAGTCTCCAATCTTATGAGAATGCCGACACAGACATGGGAAGAACATGCTAACTCCACACAGAAAGTACCTAGATCGCCCAACCTAGGGATCAATCCCAGAACCACTTGATGTGATGTGACAGTGCTATCCACTAATCTACCATACTGTCCCTCCAGTAAACATTCATTTTAAATACTGATGCTCATCCACAAAGCAAAAAATGGACTATCACCAAGTTGTAATATTTGTAATAGAATGTAAATTCACCTGCAGTCATAAGTACTGTTTATTACTAAAGGTATCATATGACAGCAGAAAAAAACAAGCCTTCAAACCTAACATCTCATACAAACTAATTGAAAATAGTTTACCACATACATAGGGCAGTACATGAAGTGTGAAATCAGTTTTGCAACTCAAAATGACACTGCTTACTAAACAATCTGAAACTGTTGTGACAAATGACTATTTACAGCATTTAACAAAGACTATTTATATGTCATAATTATGGTAGGGTGTAATCCAGAATATTTAAAGTGTCTGTTGTATTATTTACCACATCTGAGAATGTTTTTAGGCATCTTGTGCTTCACGCACATTATTTGAAACATTTTCTGCAGTTATTCAAACCTTTATTAGTAATTGTCAGAACACTTAAACTCTGGTCAGTGAACCATGCCATTGAAGGTTGAGTTAATTAAATATTTATGTAACAACCATACTACGAATGAATTAATTTTAATTAAACACAATTATATACCCACATGTTGCATCTTTGTAGTTTTCACATTTACTGAAATATAAATACTAAATACTATAATTAATTTGGATAAAACAGTGAGTGGAGCCGGTAAGCCTTTGGCAATGACAAACATTGTTTCTGCTCTTTGAAGCCTCCAGCCCCATACTGTTATCTTCAAATACAGAGCTTTCACTAGAGACATTTACTATATTCATTAATAATGAGACTGTCTATCCTTCTGATGCACAGTGTCTCTGAAATAGCGAGCTACCGAGAAATAACTTTTATTCCCTGACTTCCCTAAAAAGTCATGAACAATTTAAATGTCAGTAGCCAGTGTTATGCTTTTAATTTGTAAGTATTTACAACTGATCTTTTCAAGAACTGGTGACTAATTTGAACACTGTCTTCTTTTCACTTTTGTGTCATGTAGACATATTCCTTGGATCCCAGGCTTCATGGTCACCGTCACTGATAGGCACTCAAAATCTTCAAGTTCACAGAATTACTTATGTCTACTGATATTTTAGTATTTTAGTAGAAAATACTTTTTATTTTGGTAATTACCCATAGAGAGGGAAATTAGTTTACTTTTTAAGACTTTTGCTGGCTTTTGTAAGAATGTAGACAATGTAGTTAATAATTTTACCCTAAAACCTTCTTGTCTGGGTTTGGAACCGGAACTTCAATGTACTTGTTTATTTGTCTTAAAATTTAGTGTCTCCTATTAACCTGGAGGCATGTTTTTGGACTGTGCATGCAAACCAGATCACTCAGAAGAAACAGGGAGTGCTTGAATGAATGAAATCAATCAGCTTGCTTTAAAGTGTTACATTTATAAAAGTTTACATGATCAGTGTGGTTGAAATAACCAGCTTTGTCACATTTAGTCACATTGCAGTTTTTTCACAATTACATATTTAAGATGTGATAATTGTCTAAATTGACAAGGTCAATGGTATCTTTTACACACAGTGTACGTTTGTAATGACAGTGGCATTGAGATATTTTAAAAAATAAATTAAAAGTATAAAGGAATCATGAAACCTTCAAGATATTTTTCACGGGAAAGATATTTTGCACTGTTCTGCTGTGTATTTTACTGAAGCAAAAGTAATAAAAGAAATTAAACAGCAGTGAGAACAAATACATACTGAGTGCAGAGATTGTCTTACACTGGGTGACACAGTAATGTTATCATACCATTTAGTATTCTTGTGAAAATGACTGGGAAATCTCTCCACAGATGATGCTGAAAATACACTAATATATAATTTACTTCATGCATTCTTATAGCTCACATGGCTGAGAAAAATATTTCATTAACATCGTTCAAATATTGAATGCTGTGCTTTTGTGTTGAGGATTTTAAGTTAGCATTTTAGTTAGCAAGTTCACATATAGCTGACTGTGCTGTGTGTCTCCTGTCTCAGCAGACTCACTGTTCAGCAGCCTCGATTTGGGTGCATTGGTGGGGTTGGGTGTGGCAGCCCTTCTGCTGCTGCTGGTTTTTTTGGACATCGGTTGCTTCTTCTTTCGGGAGTGTGGCCTGCTTATGTGTATAACCCGCAAGTTCTGTATCAAGAAGACTGCTACCAGTGGCAAAAGCAAAGAGATGGAAGAAGGCAAAGCTGCATACCTGTGAGTATTAATTATACCAATCAAACTCTTACTCATATTCTTAACCACTTGTTAAATCTGTGAGGTGCTGAAGCCAATACAAGCTATTTTACCCTGGACGTAACAGCAGATCAATTAACCTTGCTGCATGTGCTACTCACATTATGCTAAACAGGCTATTTAATTTAGTATAGCACATTTACACACAGCCACATTTGTAGTTTTTAAGCAATTGTGTAATTTATAGTTTCTATTACTATTCTATTTCTATTCTATTTGTTGTGTGTTTTACCTTCTTTTTTTCGTTTCACTTTTGATTATTAAGATCATTGTCCTTCTTTTTTTTCATTTTACTGAGGACCATAAGGAACACAGTGACGTGCCATGCATCTCACTCCTGGGCCTTTAGTTATATGTTGGATAAATAATACACCTCCTAGTAGCCATCAATTAAATGAAGAAACCAACAACACAGATTAACAAGTGTCGTTTCACTGCATCATTAATAACAATTAAATGATTAATACATATTTTTAATGCAGTAAATACATTTTACTTAGCAAAGCTTGATTATATGTACAGAAAATCCATTGAGCTTTCTTAAGAAAATGTTAATTTTGCCATTATTTATGAATAATCAGGAGAAGACAGGGTAATAACTTCAGTCCAACATGTGTATATTTTAATGCATTATTTAAAACCACTTTGGAATACCATTTCTTATCCAATCAGATCACTGATAATGGCAACATTGTACGCCTACTGATTGACTCTATATCTCTATATCTATAAATCAGATTTGTTATCAATCAGTGAAATCAACTTCACAGCTACTTATTTTATGCAGAAGACTGGTATAGGTAGATTTATTTAAATAAAGTTGTAGTATAAATATATACAACTGGATGCAGCACAACCAACATGGACGTTATGAAAGGTGGAGAATTGTCTATTTGAAATTCTTTTATGATTATTCATGATAAAATTTATTAAAACATAAGTCAATAATTCTGACAGTGTTTAGGCCAGAAGAGGTTTTATCGGCCCTGATGGCCCACCACAACAGGAACTTATTAGCATGATCTTTCTTACATGAGTCATATATATTTATACAATCTCATATAAGCTGTATCTTTGTGATAACCCAGCAAAGTCTATCGAGACTGGTGCAGAACAAGTGTCTATTCTCAGGTCATGGAATGTCCCCTAGATGCCTGAAATCAAATTCTGTCACGTTGGTTTGGCTCAGAGTACTAAGGGATTAGGGAGCCGGATTGCCTTCAGCTCCAATAACAAAAAGCAAGGCTTTAAAGGACTTTTTTAATACTCTCTAGCACAGACTGTGAAATGACCATCAGATAAACCTCCTCTCACAGTCCTCTGTCTTGGAACTTGCTTCCTAATAACATTATTGGAACCATGACACTGCTTGAAAGCAGAGGTTGGCCACTATACAAAAAGTATCAAACCGTTTCAGTTGATTTACAATGATTTTAAGGCCATACAATATGTCTTTAGATTGTACATGTTATGAAGACAAGTGTAAATGCAGGATTATTGTAGTATTATTATGTTTGTTTAGCCAAATTTAATTACCATTCAAATAATTTTGTTCTAATTGATCATGACTGACCTTCTTTTAAATTTCCATTGAAAGTATTGCTGCAGGTATCGAATTTTCTAAAAAACTCTTTTGATTAATCAAGTACTCAGAAAAGCAGGCAAGAACAGGCAGGCACATCTGAACAGGCACTGCTTCAATAGTTTCACTGTGTGAGCTTTAAATTAATTTATTTTGCAGAAGAAAGACAGACACAACTCCTCTTTTCATAGATTAAATAGACCCGGTAAAATGTCACAATCATCTTTAGGGCATACTTATCGCCATCATAATAATGAACCACAGATTCAGACATAATTAACAGAAACCTAGTTCTTACCAGGGCTAATGCTATAATGTACATTATCGTTTATGTAATTGATTTGCAATATGTTAATCGGGTCCACCGCTTCATTCAGCAGATGTTCTGTTGGGGTGTATAAGAGCCATGTTGTAATAAATACATGCCAGTGTTTTTCTTGCTTATAAGTTTATGGAAGTAAATCAGTGTGATCAGATTGTGTAAGGTTTTGAACTTCAAGTACTGAATTATTTTGCATTGAAATTTAGATTTTTTACGACAGGTCATTTTCAACATTATTTGACAAAAAATTCAAACTCGAAAATTAGACTAAGAAAAAATGGTGCATAAAATTTGGTGTATAAAATTCTGTGTGTTATAATTTGCTGTGTTAACACGGGGGCACGGAGGATAAGCAATTGATTCTGGCTCAGATCCAATAGATAGCAAGTCAATCATTTTGCGTTACTAGATCACATGACATGCAGCCCAAGCATCACATATGTACATGTGTTCATAAACATGAATCTGTCGTTTTGGAGTAATTATTTAAATGTGTTTTTATTTACATAAAGACTCCATTGCTTTACTATAAAACCAGTGATAGCGTATGTATCGTGCAAAATACTGTGCTTTGGGCTTAACAATTAAATAAACAATTACTCAAGGCACAAATAGTTATTAGATTATTTCAAATTATTTTTGTATTCAAGGAACACAACTAACTCAATGAATCCTTTAACACTTAATTGAAAGCTTAAAATTTCACCCATATTTGTTGTCGTTCTTTTGTATTATGATTAAATTAATCTTTGAAAGGCACTCTATATGAGGAACATATTATTATTGTCATGAAACACTATGGTAGTATGTGTAATAGTTGTCTTTGTTAACCCATAAACTACATAGCTGAAAGTCTGATCAATGAAGTGAAATAGTGTCTTGAACACACTCCCTTTGTAACACCCTGATCATGGTTCGTTACTACTTGAAGATGGATATGTGAATAAATCTGCTTTTTAGAAATAACCCACTACATGCACCATTGTCTGTCTTTGATGTTTTGCAGTAAGCTTCCTCTGAAAGAAGAAAATGGCAAAGAATCCCTCAAACCCGATACGATTGAGATCAAAGTTCATGGCGATAACAGCCTACGCACAACACCGGATGACAGCAAAGCATAATGGAGACACTGCCGTGCACAACTGGAACATGAACGAGCTGCCCAGACACCAAAACAAAATTCAGTAAGCTAATGAAAAACAACAAAGAACTTTAAAACATCCCTTGTTAGAGACTGATTGACAGGAAAGCTGCAGAAAAAAACTCTGTAAATATATATAAATATAAAAAAAAAGAAATGCCACACAACAGTCGTTTTGTGATACATTTTTCAAAAGGCTCTTGCATATTTGTGATGGTCTCTCTTTCTTTGAAAGGCTGATGCTTTGCCTGTGATTTTCCAACTGGAAGTGGTTGCATCCGTGTCTTTTGCTCCACTATTGCTATAACCACGACAAATTCTGGTGATATTTTATATGCACACACTACAAGTACTCAACTCTGTTCTGTATATTCTTTGTGTTTCTCTTGAGATGCAAAGAAGTAGATTTTATCATATCACAGTCTGACCTTTTTATGTGCTCCTCATTCAGATGTATATGTTGTGGTGTTAGGTGATGGTAGTGCTTTTCTGTTCTTGTTTTTTTTTTATATTTCGGACAGTGAAGTGTATTAACGTGTGGCAGCTATGAAAGACTAGCTGTGCTATAAGAGGAACAGATACAGTACTTGAGATTGCTCACGTCGTCACATCTGTGCCGTCACATCAGACTGAATGCTGTTGTCCATATACATAAAAAGAACCTGTTAGAAAACAGAAATGCTGAAGGCAAGTACAGTACTATTAATTTGGTTCCCTCTATAATAAACTGAAACTTTTTTTTTTTGATTGTTAGGGGAATGCTAAAATTATTCATTTATCTTATTGTTTATTCCCCTCAGTTAATAAATGTTTGTGAATGAGCAGATATAAACATGGAAGTTTATAGTGATATAACGAGGTTAAAGAAAGTGCAGAAATGTAAAATAAAAAGTTCAAATAATAAAGTTGTTAACACTGAGTGATGACTCAGGTGATGACCGTTTGAAACTAGAGTTATGAAATTTACAAAGAGGGTCAAATTGTGATCTGCTCAAACATATCAGTGTAAATATTCATATAAATTATCACTTTTACCGGCTGGGAAAAGAACATAATTTCCGGCTTCTATTTCTATATGACAGATTTTAAAAGATTTGCACACTTGCATAACATTTGCTTTGCTTGAATGTGTCCTGTTAATGATACAGTAAATTGGTTTTACTGTGACAGATTGACGGCTGAAAAGGTATTTTCTTATAGCCCTGCCACATTCTATTGCTTACTCTGTTGTACATTACCTGTGAATGTTACTGACTCTGGTCAGTCTAAAAAGAAAGTTGTTCATTTTAAATTGAAGTGCAGAACCAATAGTAGAATGTACATCTATATTTAAATAATCTTGTAAACATCCTACCAACAATAAAGTAAAGCTATGAATTAGGGATGCTTTATTATTTCACCTAATTAGATATTTGAAACAAAGTCAAAGACAAAGTCAGGCAGGTGGGGAGTGAGGTAGTGAGAATTATAAATAAATACTCAAAGGTATTTATATACCTAAATAATAACAAAGATGTCCAAACTTCCATGTATAAAGTTTTTGGGTGAAATTAATTGTTGTTTTTACATGTCAAAGAAAAATGAACATGTAATATGTTGTCAAAACAGCTCTGACCCACAGTTCTCTGACAGTTGTCCAGATCTGAGGCCTAGTTGCTTTAAATGGTGGACAAAAGTTAGCGTGGGCAGTTTAGCTAGTCTGTGCTGATACAGCCTCAGAGGGTTAATATCACATCTAAAGATAAAGTGAAACTGAACTGACATTAGTAATATGGAATATAAAATTTCATTCTGATTCAACCTTGCAAAATTCATTGAGACCATATGATTTATCTGTCAGATGCTGTTACATGCAACCTTCTTAATGATTTTGTTAAAGACTAAACTGTTATACATGTGCTGCTTTTTGAATTGTACATCCTCCTTGCAGTCTGTCTAACTAAAAGTACAGTAACGTGTCCCATTCGGGGGTTTTTTCCTGGGGGTGGAGGGGAGCTTCATAATCCCTACTGTACTTGTGGAACTCTTGTGGAAATCCAGTGTAATTTTCAGATGTAAATAAAAGTGTCCTAATATTAAATGGCTCTATGTTTGATATTGTATATTATAGCATGTATGAAATCAGATATAAACACTACCATTCTGAATTTTACATCGATTTGAACTTTTTAAACTAGCAATATTTTGGCAGGTCAGACTTTTGACTAAGGATCTTGACAACATTGTATGTAGAATAATTAAGTATTTTAGGAGTTGCTTTGTTTTAAAGAATGTAAAGTAAAGTAAAGCTTTAAATCTGTAAAGTAACAGGTTTGTTTATTGGAATTGTAACATCATGTTTTAAACTTTGGTTACATTCATGACAGGAACCAGTAATTCCTTATAAAAGGTTCATCAACTCACAAGCTCAAAAAGTTTTATCTAACATAGTACTGGGTAGTCTTATATCTCCATTTCACCTTATTCATATGTTTTTGTACTGTGGAAGAAAGTGGAGCCTCACTAAACTCAGACATGGGCAGAAAAAAACTCCAGGGGAGTTTGATATGACCTGGATCCCACCAGCTGAAGATCAAATACAGAGAATACCTTGCTGTGAGCCACTTAGCCACCATGCTGCCCTGTAAAGAAGAGGTGATGAAAAGGTATGTACTGTTGACAAGTGCAGCTAGGTGCTTTCAGCTAACAGAAAAACATCAGTGATAATATGACCCGAGGTTAGCTATGTTGATTCTAATTAAACAGAATGGGTTATTGATTTAGAATGAATAAAATAATGGGGAATGTATTTTTCTATTTGATATGGAAATATCATGTATATCAGTTATCTAGAAAGTGGTATATTACTAAAGTAAAGGCTAGGCTAATTAAGCTGAATTTATATTTCATTAAAATTTATGAAAACCAGGCTAATAACTTCAGGCTGTCTTGCTCACACATACTAGAAGTGCACAAAATTACAAGGGGAAAAACTATAAGAAAAAGTCCACGGCCAGCTACCGTGCTGGGCACATGTGTTTACAGCTGCCCCTGGTGTTTAAATGTGTTTAAAAATGTTTCACTACTCGCGGTAAAAGTAGAGGAATAATTCTTAAGTGTGCAAAATAGTGGTGAAAAAGTATTATAATAATCTTACACTGGAAATCTGATATAAAAATATAAGCATATAACACAACAATATTATAATAAATAAGACTAAAATACTTGTCATGAACAAAAAGTCTTAGGTGCAAATAAAAACCAGTACCATGTGCAGTTTATTGTTATATGTGTGTGCTACTACAAGCTCTCCTGCACCAGTGAGCATCATTATTGGTTGTCACAGCTGAGGGCAAAATTGACTTCCTGTAGCACTTTTTGTTGCAGCAAGTTGTTGCACCTTTCTACTGAAAGTACATTGCTATTTAATTAGCAGGCCATGTAGTGGGTATGCAGTGATCTCCATAATACTTAGCAACTTGTGCAAGATTCATTGCTCAACAATTGACTCAGAGGGCTCCAGGCAAAAAGGAAAAGTACAGAGCCCTGAGGTAGACCAGTTGACAGAATGAATGAAGAGGGCATAGATCCCATCAATGTAAGTGTGACCCCTTAGCTAGGAGACCATTCATTCCTAGTGTGGGAGAGAGTACACAATAGAATCCTGTGGTTCACTAAGCTGCAGAGATTTCAAAAAGATGTGAACTATGATAGTTTGGCTGCTTTGACTGTATGAACCTTTTTGGTAACAGTCATAATTACAGTTATTGTAGGTGTTTATGTAAGTTTTTACAGCCTTGAAGCCAGACCAATGCAGATCCTAGAAGTCATTATGAGTGAGACAGAGAGACAGCGATTATAAACAGCATTTTCAAGAATCTTGTTAGAAAAGAGTTGGTTAGTAGGTTGTTAGAAAAGTGGGGCTAAAGGCTTGGTTATACTTAGCTGATGCTAATATTGCGCTATCGTTAGCTAGCTCTATTTGCTCAGCTGGTGACTAATTAGCAAGTGAAATAGCTTACAGCATGTTAAAGACATGTACTGCACAATGTACCTATTTGGTTGTCAGAATTTAAGGATCCCAAGTAAAGCAAAATGAATTGGCCTTCAAAAGTATCAAAATAAAACAAATGCTTGCAGTAGAATATTTGCTTTATGTTGTAAAATATCTGACTATAAAATGTTGTAAATTATGTTACTTTTTTCTTCAATGTAACATTTTGTTAGAGCGTCCGAAGAGACACAAATGTCTGGCAGTCTCCGATTTGAGTGGGTCAGAATGTTGCAATTTAAGCCCCAATTTAAGCTCCAGTGCTCCATCCTAACATTTTAGTACTCAGTGAAACGTTACTGCCACTCACTGGTTTGACCAGAAACCAGTGTTGCCAGAGAGTGCTTCTGGTTTCCAGCTCAAAATAAGCTAAAACATTGCCATGAATATTTTTTGTAAAGTAAAGCAGCTAAAGCATGCATATTTACACATCATCAACAAAAATTACAAATTTGTACAGACATTACAATATGTATGTATTTTTATCATATAATATTATTATAATTATTATAATTATAATTTATTATAACACGCGTATTATTAGAAGCTAGTTAACTACACTGTCGTTAGAACATAAATCTGTCAGGGCCTGAGCCCCAGAAGCCACCCTCTCATTCTGCCCTGATTTATTTAAGCAATTTCTATCTATTTACACAATAGCATATCTATTTACACAATGTATTTGATCCAGGAACAGAAACACTGTTGGTGTTGTTGTGAAGACACACATGCAGTGACATAGACTATTAAATATTTGGATCTATTGCCCTATTAAATAAAATGTGTTATTGTAGATTTGTACATCAAGGACACCTGAATGTTAGTGACACATAGTTAATGATATTAGCTTAGAAAGCATAAGTGCAACATAGTTCTTATTTTAAGAAATATTGCTAAGATCAATACATATAAGATTCTTTATTTACACCAGTTATCCATTTACAGTATAAACTATTAGATGGAATCATAATGTTATGGCACCATTACATAATTATTATGTTATTACATCAACCTCATTCCTCGAATCAGCAGCAGATGAAATTTATAATCTTAAATTCTCATCAAGTCTGTTTATGTTTACCTTTTTTAAAGTATCTGTAAGGCATGACAAATAGCTTTTCACTATGTTTTGTTTTATTTTTTACTTTGCCTTTCAGGCTTCTGGATTCATTGTTTATACAGACTAAAAAGTATTTTCTCTTTCTTTTGTAAATTCTTTCCTTTGCTTTTTTCTCACAAACACAAACACTAAATGTGAAATGATGATCTGGCGATGAGCCTGGGGGAAACCCAGGCTTTTATGCACCAGTCTGTTAGTCCTCCAATCACCCTCAGGTGCACCTCGTCAGGGTGTGACAACCGGAGGGGCGTGACAAGAGGAGGAGCCGTTCGGGTGTGGGGAACACCGTTCCTCACAGATGGTCTATAATCAATTTACTGTCTTTCCTTGAATACTGACATGAACCACCATAAGAGCTGGAAATAGAATGTATTACAATAAATTTTGCTGCTCCAATGCTTCCATATTAACATACACACCCACCCAAAAACCTAATTACCAAATACTTACACTAACATTTAACAATACAATAACTGCATTTTGTGTTAACACACACTATAAGATACACTCCTTGTATGCATTAAAGAGAACTGAAAACTCTTTTTTGTTGCATGACATTGAACTTCAAAATCAAATATAATTTTATTATATTAAAGTCATAATATATAAAGTGATTTATATATTATATAGTCATTTATATATTATTATTTTATAAAGTAAGTTACTTTGCCTTTTATTTGACTGCAGTGATTTCAAGCAATTTGTGTCAAAAATAACTTGAATTGCGTAGATTTAAGCAAATTGCATCTAACTGAAAACTAACAATCAGCTTCTGTAATTCTGTAAGCACCTAAAAGAAAGAAACCCCCAAGCGTATCTTTATAAACACCTGAAACACCAAAAGCTGAGCAAAAATACTGGTCCTCTCATCGAACTGGTGGTGCATCACAGCACGGATACACCTCACACACAATATTAACATCACAAAAAAACATTAAAATAAATAAATCGATTTCACATTGAATAAATGTTAAATGTACTAGAAGCTTTAAATTATAAAAACTAAATAATGTAAAATAAATATTCTGTTTAACCCATAGTCACATGTGTTTGTGTATTTGGTCAGTTTTTTTCGTCGTGAGATGTATGATAGAAGCACATCTGCTCTTGGATAAAAACTGGTACTGAGTCTTTTTGTTCTTGTTTTTATTGCCCTGTATGATTTGGCCAATCGTAGCAGTTGAAACAGTGTGTGTCCGGGGTGTGTGATGTTTTTAATAATCCTGCCAGCCTTCTTGCTCAGCCAGCTAGCACATCGCTGCCACACTGTAACATGACTGATTAGAATACTTTCAACTGTGCATCTGTAAAAGTTTTCCACTTCTTCTTGAGGCAATTTGTTTTTGTTTTTTTAGCTTCCTGAGAAAGAAAAATCCTTCTTAATCAGGTGCGAGGCGTTGACATCATAAAAGGGAACAGTGTATGAAAAACTAAATGTATTTTCATGTGTTAATAAACATTCATTTTTGTATTTCAGAGCTGGAAGACATTTTTGTTATGTTAGCAAAGACAATACAAGGAATGTGTTTGTATTTCTAATTGTTTTGTCCCATTTTTCCTAACAAGTCTTGAGCTGAACCACATTCTGTATCAAATCAGGACAAATCAGGACAGCATTGACATTTCTAGAAAAGATGACATGTTGAAGTCAACAGACAAGTAGACTCCAAGGAACTTTATTTTTGTTCGTTTTTTTATCTATTTTTGTTTTTAAAATGTTCTTTTTATTGTAAATTGTAATATTTTGGCTACTTAGCTATGGCAAGGTATTTTTCATACCTGTTTATGAACACGTCTATGAACACAACTTAAAGACAACAAAACCAACAAACAAAGTTCGGACCCAAAAGCAGATTTCACCAATCGTAATTTATTGATTATTATTATTATTTATTTATTCTTTCTTTAAGTAATATTCACGAGCCCGAGGCTCCGCCCTGAGGGACGTACTTCTACACGCAGATAAACCCGTGCACCTTCATGTGCACCGAGTTATAAAGCTAGGTCAGCCCGGCGAGTGACCAACGGGAAGTGAACCAGACTCCACAGCGCCACTCCACCAGCTGAACTGTAAAACAAAAGAGAAAAACAATAATTAAAAAGGCATAGCCATACAAAAACTAAATGATTTTAGGGGAGGCAGCCTTCACTCCCAGATGCCTCCTTACTATAAGCCCGGGCGGGATTCGAACCTCGGTCTGTAGTGCGAGTTACGAACTCACACCCCAGCGTGCCACTCTAGCGGTTGGAACCTACAACAAAAAAACAAACAAAAAAGAATAAGAGGAAGCACTGCAACGAGGTTAACCACCTCTAGGGGCAGTGCTGCGGCTGCTTCCTGATCCCACTGCACGGACCGATGACGGCACTGGCTAAAAACAAAACAAACACCGACACGAGGGTCGAAACCAACCAAGTTACCATCCAGCATCTTAGGGTACCAGGCCCCTTCAGCCTAAATGCCCCAGGGGTTACCACTTGCCCTAGGTGCCCGATACCGGTCCGGATCTGGATCTCTAGGAAAGCGAGAGAAGCACAGCCAAAACAGGTCAGATTGCGTGGCTGCACTAAACACTAAAACGCGTGACTTACGCCGTAATCAGCAGCGTTAGCTGACCATCTAACATTACGCCCCCTCCCCCCCCCTAGGGACAGCTCCCGAGGTCCCTAGGCCTGCGGCCCGGTTCCTGCGGAATTCCCGAATCAGTTTGCGGTCAAGGATTTGGTGAGACGGGACCCATGAATGTTCTTCCCTGTACCCGCCTCTCCTCCAAGAGGCGATGCAGGGTGTAGGCTGGAGCACCCTGGATGTTACTTGGTGGGGGTGGCGAGGGGGGGAGCTAGGCCTCCCGCACGCAAAAGGGCAGAGACGGGAGACGTGGAAGGTTGGGTGTACCCGCATCCTGGGGAGCAGAGCCAACCTTTATGTCACCGGGTTGGGGGCCAGCTTGTTCGGAGTGCCCCGAATAGGCAAATCCTTCGTAGACAAGAGGACCCGCTGGCCAAGGCGGAAAGTTATCGCCAGTTGTCGTCTGCGATCGGCAGTGCTCTTCATAGAGCGCTTGGAAGTCAGGAGTTCCTCCCTAGCCTTTCGCCAGGCGACTTGGCATCAGCGGACCTGATCTCGCGCTGAGGGTACTGCCACTTTGGGTTTCAGATCAGGAAAAAACGGTGGCGGGTACCCATACTGCGCTTCGAATGGTGACATACCTAATGCAGAGTTGTGCAGGGTTGTGCAGGGGGTACCACCGTGTTGCCCCTGGATCTTGGAAACCCCAACACAAAATCCAAAGCTAAATAGGACCACAGCCTAGACGGCACGGGTAAAGGATTCAGGAGACCCCAAGGAGCCTCTCTAGGGGTCTTGTTGGTTGCGCAGACCTCACACGCTTTTACCAATCTGCCAACCAGTTCTTCCATCTCCGGCCACCGAAATCATCTGCGTAAAAACTGTAGAGTCTTAGTGACCCCTGAGTGAGCCACAAACTGAGACGAGTGGGCTCACTGAAATACCTGGCGGTGGACTGCAGCAGGAACATACAGTTGGTCAGGAACACCTTTGCCTGGGTCAAGTTCGCCCCTCTGGGCGTCCCTAACAACCCTAAGAATGTCCCAAGTTTCTGGCATGAGAATTTGATTAGGGGGTATATTGGGCTTAGGTTCCTGGGTTGCTCGTTCCGCTTCACCCACTCTAGACAAGGCATCTGGTTTCCCATTCTTTGAGCCAGGTCTATAAGAGAGGGCAAACTGGAAGCGGCTGAAAAACAACGACCAACGTGCCTGTCGCGAATTCAATCGTCTGGCCGTGTGTATGGACGCAAAGTTCTTGTGGTCTGTCCATACCAAGAACGGATGTTTCGCCCCTTCTAGCCAATGTCGCCATTCCTCTAACACTAATTTGACGGCGAGGAGCTCCTTGTCACCCACCGGGTAATTACGCTCTGGGGGTGACAGATGGTGCGAGAAGAAGGCACAAGGGTGGAGCTTCTTCTCTGGGCCTGTCCTTTGTGACAGGACTGCCCCTACCCCTACATCCGGGGCATCCACTTCAACAATGAAAGGTTCCTCAGGGTCAGGGAGCCGCAAGATTGGAGCGGCGGTAAGCAGGGTTCTGAGCCTATCAAACGCTTGTTGTACCTGACCCGTCCAATGGAATTGTCCCTTGCCAGTGAGGGCCATAAGAGCAGCTGCAATAGAGCTGAAACTTCAAATAAAGCGCTGGAAAAAGTTGGCAAAGCCTAAAAACCTTTGCATCTGGCGCATGGAGTTAGAAGTCAGCCAATTCTCCAAAGACTTGATATTAGCCGGGTCCATCTGCAGGATGCCCTGCTCAACAATAAACCCCAAGAACGAAATGGAGGGGACGTGGAACACGGATTTCTGCAACTTTACATAGAGATTATTCGCTAGTAATAGCTGGAGGACTCGTCTAACGTGCCTGACATGTTCTTGGGGATTCCTACTGAAGATCAGGATATCGTCTAAGTAGACATAGACGTAATGATCGAGGGCGTCTCTAAGTGCCTCATCCTTCTTCTCTACAAAAAAGAACCCTGCCCCAGCTTGGGAAGATGAAGGTATACATCCCAGCTGTAAAGCCTGACAGACGTACTTCTCCATGGCTTGCTTCTCTGGACCCGCAAGGGAGAAGAGCCGCCTTCTGGGGGGAGAAGCGCCAGGCAACAAATTGATGGCACAGTCGAATGACCTATGCGATGGCAATGTCCCAAGTGAACACCGATCCTGGCTGCGGACTGTCCCTGGTTTCACAGCTAAGTTACCATCCAGCATCTTACGGTACTGGTCCCCTTCAGCCTAAATGCCCCAGGGGTTACCACTTGCCCTAGGCGCCCGATATCGGTCCGGATCTGTATCTCTAGGAGAGGGAGAGAAGCATGGCCAAAAACAGGTCAGATTGCGTGGCTGCACTAAACACTAAATTGCATGACCTACGCCATAATCGAAAAGTAACGCTGCTGCATCGGGCACCGGGAAGCTGTCGTTTAAATATTTACTGGGCAGCAAAAACCAATGAGCGCCGATTGCATGTGGCTGTATAACTAACAGATGAGCAGCGCGTTCCGTAACGCCCGCCATCTTGAGCCCCTGCACCCAGTTCGGCAGCGTTAGCTGACCGTCTAACAGTACCAATAAATTATCTTTTGTGTTTAAGTAATCATTGCTTAGTACAAAAACAACATACATTGTTAATCTTGTATCCAGAAAAAGCATCAACTTATGTGGGCTTGGAGACATCTAGGATAGCCTTTGCATTGTATTCAGATAAATCATCATTTCAAGTCTAGTTTAAAAAAAAAACAGATGTGTTTGGACCAAAGTTGAAAAGGACAATCAATACTTTTATCAGCAACATGTCCAAAAGTGAGGGTCTGTCATTATATAGGATGTGGCAGTGCCCTTGGTAAAGTTGATGTTCTCATTTGTGATGGCAGCAGTAATGCAGAAAGGTACATTGAGAGAGTAGAGCTAATCGTAGAGCAGCTATGCTGATCTCAACTCGACATCTTTTCTAGGACTGTCAATGCTGTCCTGATATGTCCCCAATAGAGAATGTGGTACAGCGCAAGACTTGTTATCAGAAAGAATGGGACAATACACAATTAGAAACACCAACATTTTCCCGGTATTTTCTTTGTTAACATATTTGCTGTGTCATTTTAAAAAAAATGAAATTTCAAGAATTTTCAAAAATGTCTTCCAGCTCTAAAATGCAGAACTGAAATACATGACAATAAATTTAGTTTTTCATATACTCTTCCCTTTTATGGTTGTAAATATTAAATAGATTATACACACTTATAAGATACAATTATATTGGTGGCTTTCACGACAAATGTTTTTTATAGAAGCTTCTGGTATTATGCACTCTAAAACTAAGGAAATTATAATTTTATTCAATAATGTGTTGTATGGCCATAATGGGTGAAATAAAGTAGCATACGTATTGTTTAGCTCAGCCTATTGTTTTTAATGTTTTTGATTTGCCCCCCTTTTTGATGATGCTACCTCCTACTTCTGTATGCATGTTATCACCATTTCACAACCCAAGAAACACCACTGTCTTATTTCTAGCTGTATAAAAAGGAACAATGACACTGATTGCTACAAGCCTCCCGAACAGTGTGCGGTGAAAACTAAAGAAAAAAATATCTAAGCGTTTTAGCCAAATACTTCAGAAAATAGCAAAAGAAGACAGCAGAAATGGCAAAATTTAATTCAGAATGAGCATGTTGAAAGTGGTTTTCCCCAAAGAAAGCTAGAACATTTTAATCTATTAAATCAATTTTCAGCATTAGTCAGCCCCACCCCCACAACTACATTTGTAAATGTTATAAAGAAACAAATTTGGGCAAACTAGCCACTTAGTCTGCTACATGGTCATTTTGAAAACAACGTCACACACAAAGCATCCCCAAAACTGAATATAATGGCAATTTAAACTGCACTAACTGTACTCCGTTAGCAGCACAAGTGTAGCTGAGTAAGAAACAGTTATTGCATATTGCAGTGCATTTAAAAATCTAGAGAAAACAATTACTGTGACTGTACTGAGCATCCTTACAGTTTACTCTGCTGGCTGCAGTCATTCAGAGATCCGTAGACAGGTAGTTATAAGCCTGAAATTAAACAGAGGAAGGCCACTGAAATACTAATGGGCTATGAAGATGAGTCTGCCCAGTGGTGTGCATGCAATGTGTTTAGATAGAGGGGGCTCAGAAAGATGAAAATACAGTAGCAGCTGCCAGGCTTCTTGGGTCAGTGACAAAGAGCTTAAGACAGTAATAAACTGGCTGGCAGATAAGAGACAACTCTCAGAGGACAAATTAGCTAATTGTGTACATAATGTGTTCGTCAACAAAATCAAAGGGCATGACTAAGCCAAATAAAACCAAACCAAATAAAATTAAGGACCAGTATAATGGAGATATTTTAGGATCATGGCGAAGTAGTCTTCTTGAAGGTTCTATTAGAGTTCTACTAGAGTACATTGCAAGATGAGGAGGCATTCTGCTTTAAATGCAATGCCTGCATTTATTGTGTTATATTTAGTGGTGGGACTCGATTAAAAATTTTAATCGAGTTAATTACAGGGTCTGTAATTAATTAATCGCAATTAATCGCA
>JAOTRQ010000031.1:1561197-1574403 GCA_028565875.1 Hoplisoma paleatum
TCTGCTACTTCCACTTCTTGCAATAAACCATCTTCTGCCTACGTCGTTGTCTGGGTCTTGTGTGTTGGGGTCAAGCCGGGTTCTATCACAACTACCATTCCTAACAAGTTTCAGCTAAACTTGTTGTGTTTTAAACAGAAGAGGAAGGGTATAATTTTTTATGTAATATCACATATCTTAAGAATAAAAAAACAGGTTCATAACGGTTGTTAGTTATTGCAGGTAGATCTAGTGTCAATGTAAACATGAATTTCAGTAGGGAGAATAATATAAGATTTTATTTTCCCACATTGGTGTTGCAGCTATATTCAAGATAATCTAAAAATATAAAGAACAGTCTTCAATAAAACTATTTTATATATTTCAATGATTTATTTGTCATTTTACATATAAATTAGGAGTAATTTGAAAAATATATTATTGTGGGGAAAAACAAGAAATAAATAAAAAGGGTATCTTAACATCAAACCTTGTAATTATTTTAACATACAGATTGAGTTTGAAAATTGGTTTAAAATTGAAATATTGTCCGGGGCTACAGTTTTGCACAAGGTACATGTGGCATTGCACGTAGAAGGTTTTCGCACTTAAATAAAAGAGTTCTTATACATTAATGTAGATTGTAAAATGTCTGGACTTAACTATAACTAACTGTGATTGACTCGGGGGGGACCGTGCTGGTTATACAGCAGAAGGATGAAACCAAGTGCGATATCTCTTCTTCGAGCATCACGGGTGGATAATCCTGTCACTGGATGAGCTTCCGAGTTGGTGGTGTTCTTCATTATTAATGACGGCATGGTCATCATCTGTCTCCCTGGAACTGCCTCCATAAAGTCTAAAGTACAGCTCAGGACAGAACTTGCCTTCCTGACCAGTCTATTCAGATTCTTTCTGTCTGCCTGTCTTTATGATGCTGCTACCCTGGGAGATCATCAAATAGAAAAAGGCTGTTGCCATCATAAAAAAAAACTGAGAATGGGCCCCCGGTTTTGTAAATGATTGGAAATTCTTTTACAAGTGAAGTCTGCTCTGGCCTGGGTGTTATCAGACCAGTCCAGTTTATTGTTCAGGTGAACATCCAGTTACCTGCACACGTCAACAACCTCATTATTCAGTAGTTTCTGGATGCTTACCAGTTTCAGTGGGTTTAACTTAGTTCTGAAAAAATGGTTTAGTAATGGTTTTTAATGCTTTAGCTATACTTGTTATTGAGCATCCATCCCACACATACACAGGACAACACACAAGCATCGAGGTAAACCATGCAGGTATGGAGAGAACATGAAAACTCCACACATAAAGCCCTGGCTTTCCACTTCGACTTTTTGCTGTGAGGCAACAGTGCTGACCACCAAGTCACTGTGTCCATTTTATAGAACAAGTCTAACATTTTTTCTTGCAATAAGACCTGTAAAAATGGTACGATACATATAATTAATTGAGTGAAAACATTGTGCACTTGGCTGGGTTTGTTGGAATCGATTAAGACTAAGTATACACGTGTCATTGAGCAGCATTTTCAGGAGAAGGTGGAGGCATTGGAACAGGAGGCCGCAAATGAGAGACAACAGCTGGTGGAGACTCACATTGCTCGGGTCGAGGCTTTGCTTAATGAACGACGTCGCATGGCACTAGACAGCTTCCTGAACGCACTACAGGCTGACCAACCCCGGGTATTAACACACAGCTTAAATGGCCAGTCTCATTACACCACTATGTGTACGGATTAAAATCATACAGTGCTGAAAAGCTTCTGAGACGAGAAAAACGTTCCGGTGTGTTTTGTTTTCATACAGCCCCGTCAGGTGTTTGGTCTCTTTAGGAAGTATGTGCGTGCTGAGCAGAAGGACAGGCAGCATACCCTTAAACATTTTGAGCATGTACGCATGGTTGACCCCAAGAAAGCAGCCCAGATTCGTCCTCAGGTATGTTTATCTGTATGCACATACACACCAGCTCTAACAGCACTGCTTTCGAAGGTGACTGGCTGATCTGCTTTTTTAGGTGCTAACTCATCTGCGTGTAATTGAGGAACGCCTGAATGAGAGTGTAGCCTATCTCTACAAGGTCCCGCAGGTAGCCAATGAAATCCAGGACCAAGTTGGTGAGTGCTTTATCTAACAAACAAAACGGTCGAATGGTGTTTTTTAAAGCTACTCTAATAACAATTAATAAAAAAATATGTTAAATCTGTTTTTAAAACTTTGTAAATGCACTTTTTGTTATAAATACTTTCATATTTTCCTTTAAATATAAAAAAATATTGAACTAATATTACTTACAAACAATAATAAACAGCAGTTTACATTATTACTGTATTGTAAACAAAACGGATAAATCATGATTAAGAAATCATAAAACATACATTATTACATTTTCAGAAATACATTTTGACATTATTTTCTCACCACTAAACTTTCTCTGCATCTCATGTGGGGTCATTCTGCTGTAGAGAAAACGTCAAATAATAAAGAAAACAGATTAGTACTGAAACTTATGAATAAATATACATTTTCTTTAAGCCTCTATACAACTAAAACACAAATGTTACATTATATATTTTTGGCGTTCAGTCCTGCCTATGTACTTCCTAAGTTTGCATAGTTGTTACTGATAGCACTTGTTTCCTGTACATGGACATTTGGATTGTAACCTGAAATGTATTTTTCAAGTCTAAATAAATCGTTTGTAACCCTATTTAATTAAACAGTAATTATAATTTAAGTTCTGATAGACATACTGCTACTTCTATAAGTATTATTGGTTTAATTACTGTCTCCTATTTTACCACTGTAGCGCTACTATCATTACTAATACAAATGCGTCCAGGGGTTAGTACTAGGTTACAGCTACTGCTACTTTTAGGTTTTCCTTTTATGAACATTTTTTCTGTGAGAAAGATGATCTTAATACAAGGGATCTTCAAATAGTTTCCACACTTATTTTTCTGGGCTGTAATTAACAGTGTCTGCTTTCCACTATTTTGGAGCTCAAAAAAGCTGTAATATAGCAAGTTTCATGTGATTTAATGGGTACGTTTAGCAGAAAAGTGTTTGCTGATGGCATTAAAGTGGTATGATATCGGGAGAAATGGCTCACAAGGGAAGGTGAATGAATGAGTGATTAAGAGTGAATTTTGGTGAGAAAGTAGTGTGGATTGTTTGAAATTCTTGTTTGAAAGAAGTCTAACAATTGCAATATTGCAACTACTAATATTATTACTATTACTTTTGTTGGTATTACAGCTTATTAATATTCCTAGTATTCATTTCTTCTAGTATCACTAGAATGTTCTGTTATTACAGCTTATTAATATTCCTAGTATTCATTTCTTCTAGTATCACTAGAATGTTCTGTTATTACAATTGTTACTTGGGTAATTTGCTTCCCATTGACACATGTCAACTGTCAACTGTGTTTTTGACCTATTCAAGACATAGTTCATATGTGGATCAGCTTTGTGTGTGAAAAGACAGTGTTTACGTTATCGTTTTTGTGCATGTGCCATTAATCAGGCAGCGGATGTCATAATTGTATCAGTTATGAGTAACCTGCACATTCTTGTCGTATGACTAGTATTATACATTTATTTTCCTGTGGATGTGTCTTGGTAGTGGTGCTGATGCAGCGTGTGCTAGGTGAAGCTACCCAGCAGATCGCCTCCCTTCAGGCTGATATGAGAGTAAGTTACGGCAATGATGCTCTGATGCCTGATCTACCTGACAGTACCCCGTCTGTTGACCTGCCCTTGGAGCAGGATGGCCTGGGCTTTGTCCACCCTGAGAGCTTCAATCAGGCAAACACTGACAACCACGGTACATCACACACGCATGCACACACACACACACACACACACACACAAATGTTGAACCCTGTTCCATTACGACAAATCATTTCACAGTCGTTAAAACTATAAATTAAAAAGCTTTTACATTTCTTTTTGATTTTCTTAGTTGAACCCGTAGATGCACGTCCAGCTCCTGACAGGGGACTTCCTACACACCCTGGTGAGTTTGAGTTTTATTGCTGCCATGGATACACATTACTGATTTACTAGACATTACACAAATATCTATTTCCATTACTCAGCCATTATTACAGTGATATTTAAAATGAAATGATCATGGAAAACGTTTATTATAATCGCTTTTAGTGTGCATTAAACATTTAATGTTGTTTGAAGAAATTTGTGTTTTTGTCAGTTTCTCCTATAATTTTGTGTTGTTTGTGATATAGTATCTGGTATGAAGCTAGAAGAGATGCCAGAAGTGCGTATGGACACTGAAGAGCAACATAGTGCTGGATATGAAGTACATCACCAGAGACTGGTACAAACATAATTCACACTGAAATAATGCATAGCCTCATTAACATGAGGTCATGTGACGTGCACTGACAACCAGATTAAATCCCGATACACGCTTAGCCTCACTAACATGAGGTCATGTGACATGTACTGAGAAGCAGATACACGCTTAGCCTCACAAACATGAGGTCATGTGACATGCACTGAGAAGCAGATACACGCTCAGCCTCACTGACAACTAGATGCACTCTCAGCCTCAGCAACATGAGGTCATCTGACAAGCACTCATCTGTTTCTGCAGAAAAAAAAACTTTTTATATGTAGTTATTCTGCTTGAGATACTGATTTCAAACTTACAGTATTTGCATAGTAGTTTTAATTTTGTAAATACCATATTCTAATTCCTTTATACGTACAGTAAAAGCTACAGTTCTTTTCAGTCCACCAAGTGTGGCTTGCTTCATGAGCTATGCTTCTCAGCTGTCAAAAGGAAGTGGTCACAATAAAGTTGCTTCACACTGTATATAAATACAACATTTATAAAATAATTATAAGTGTTTTGTTGATATTGTCTGGCATCTTTTCCATTTAGGTCTTCTTTGCTGAAGATGTCGGTTCTAATAAGGGAGCCATCATCGGCCTAATGGTGGGCGGAGTTGTCATAGCTACTATAATAGTCATCACTCTAGTAATGCTGAGGAAGAAGCAGTATTCTTCCATCCACCATGGAGTCGTGGAGGTTTGTCCATTACACTTAGTTCGTATGTTTTTGCAAGTGTAAACAATATGAAAAAGTCACGTCATTCAACAGCTGAGTTTTTGTGTTCAGGTCGATGCTGCAGTGACTCCAGAGGAACGTCACCTTACTAAGATGCAGCAAAATGGTTATGAGAACCCTACCTACAAGTTCTTCGAGCAGATGCATAACTAAAAGGCTTCGTTATTGTCTGTACCCTTCCTCCTTCACCCCACTTCATCAGGACAGTGAACACACTAAACCTCCATCCACACTAGTGCTGAACCCACGGAGATGAAGTTTAATCACCCAACCATTTCAAACAGTGCTAGTTTGTTTGCACAAAAAGGTGACATGTTGTTTCCTCATCCAGCTGTCTGTCTGTACTTCCTCACTCATTCATCTGTTTTGTTGTGCTTCGTTCTGTCCTGCGCTTGATGTATCATCCTTGCCAATCCTCTGTGTTCCTCTCCCCAGTCTTAACTGGATGTTCAGACAGCATTACTGGCTCTAATTTAAAAGACTTAAACGCAAAGATGACAAAAGATGAATAATCATTCAAACTTTTCATGGCTGAACCCTGCAAGTCTTTTTTCAGAAAAATATTTAAAACAAGATTTTAAAAATATAAATACATATATAAATAACATTAAGAAGATAAATATTAATGTTTGGGTTTTTATTATGTGTGTAATGTATTGAAAAAGGCATAAAATAGCTGTATCTATTTAGTGCATGCCGATTATGACAGAGATGGTTTCAGATCCCCATTCTGGGCGTGACCTCTCTCACGTAGAACTTTTAGCAGGATTGTACATTTTAGTGTTTTCTTGTGATCATGTAATTTAAAGGAATAGCAGATTCTAAATCTGTTTGGAGCTTTGTTGTTACACAGATATACTTTAAATGAAGTCAGTGATTTTCTTAACTATGCTTCAACACGCGCACACATACACAAAAGGCTGCATGGGGCTGGACAAGCTGTATGTAATATGATAATGAATTATAATATTAGCCCATGTGTCGTCATCATTCTATGCATTGTTTATTTTGTTTTTGAGAAACCTTTCCTATTGTTTATTCCACTTCAGGAGTTAAAAAAGTATGAGTTAATATTTATTTTATAATTCACCTTTTACATTCCTGCATAACAGTGACATTTGGAACACTAAAGAATTTTTTACAGATTATGTTTTCACATTTGTGTCTTTCCCAACATTATTATGTTATCATTAACTCTCTAATCCACACATGCAAAAACACACAACAGACTATCCAGATGCTAAACGGAGTCCCATTTACAATCCTGTAAATCTTTGAGACATGTTCATTCATTCATGCTACAAGGCAACAAATGTGCCGCACACAGTAGGAATTTCAAAGCAAGGTCAATCCACTCATTTCATCATGTCATGACTAAAGCTTAAATCAGGTGTTGTGGTTATGCAAGGATATTCAGAAGAGTATTTGTGGTCAGTACGGGGCAGTAAAGAAAGAAAATACATAACATTTTGCAATCTTTTTTGTTTGTTTGTTTTTTCCCCTGTATCTATTGACCTATCAAGACCATTGGCTTAGGCTTGGGGAAATCTTTCTACACTGTATCCCATAAATAAAGTTTTGAATGTACATACAGATGTTTGGACATGTCTGAATTATCTGAAATGCTTGTGTGTTCAGACTGTGGTAAAGAAAAATAGGCCAATCACAATTATTTAGGTTTAGCAATAATTAAATGTGATTGGCTGTGAATTCTTGAAATTAGATGTATTCAATGTTTCAAGTTACTTTAAACTTTAAAATACAATGCCTCGCATGGAGAGACACAAAAAATTTGTATGTTGCACTCACAAACTTAAATGGTTCTACACAAAAACATAACACGAGTAATAGTGAAGTAAAAAGACAATTATTGATGCTTTTTTAAAAAATAAATATCTGAAAAGTCTGGTGTGCATTTGTATTTAGCCAATTTAAGTCATTACTTTTTTTAGGATCAACTTTCGCTGCAAGTCTTTTGGAGTTTGTCTCTTCCAGTTTTGCACACCCACAAGCAATTTTCTCCAAAATAGCTCCAATTCAGTCAGATTGGATGTACTGGATGGACAACGAACGTCAATGTTTAGATTGTAGTCTGGACATTGGGCCATTCTATCACAACAATAGACTTCAATGTAAACCACTTTACTGTTTGATCAGGGCTTTCCACTCTATGTTGCTGCCACTAAGTTTTAAAAAACTCTCTGGCCACTTCTCCATTAAGACTTGTGGAGTGCATGTCTAATAGTTGTCCTATAGATAGATTCTTCTACTAGAGCTGATGCTCTCTACAGTTCTAAGCGATCGTGGCCGTTTTGGCTTCTTTAATTAGTTCTTTCCATGGCTGAACTGCCACTTTAGGTGGGCTGCAATTTTTGTTAGATTTGCATATTTACCATAATCCTTCCATTTCTTGAACTATGTATTAAGCAATGCACTGTTAGATGTTTAGATTGTAAAAGATCTTTATAACCTAGCCCTTCTGTTCCCTTTTCTACAACTTTATCTCTGACTTGTCTGGTGTATTTTGGTGTTTATAATAATAATAATACATTTTATTTATAAGCGCCTTTAACAACACTCAAGGACACTACAGATAATAAGTAGAACAAAACAAATACATAAGGACAAAAAACATAATAAAGAACAAAAGAGACAGGAGACAATATAGTGGAAATTACAGAGAGTAAGCTTTTTTGAACAGGTGAGTTTTGAGTCTATATTGCGAATGTCTGGTGGGAGGGAGTTCCAGAGTTTGGGAGCAGAGCGGCTGAAAGCTCTGCACCCCATGGTGCTCATACGAGCAGGAAGCACAAAGAGGTGAATGAAAAAATACGATCTGAGCGAGCAGGAGGAAGAAGCAATATGGAGATTTGACAGATAAGGGGGTGCAGGATTATGGATAGTTTTGAATGTATATAGAAGGATTTTGAAATCGATTCTGTATTTAACAGGAAACCAGTGGAGTTGTTGGATAACAGGTGTAATGTGATGAAATGAAGGAGTTTTAGAAATGATACGTGCAGCAGTGTTCTGAACCATCTGTAGTTTATGTAGGGATATTTGAGGAAGGCCAAATAGGAGTCGTAACAAGGCTGTGAACAAGTATAGCTGCAGTTTAGGGGGTGAGGGAGAGGCGTTGACGATTGATGTTACGGAGATGAAAATATGCTGACCGGTTATATTGCTAATGTGAGAGTGAAATGATAAGGAGCTATCTAGGATGACACCCAGACTCTTAATCTGAGAGGGGGAAACAAGGGAGCTGTCAATTGGGATGGAAAGACTGTCGACTTTGGATAGTGTGGATTTGAGTGTTTATGATGCTGTTTGATCACTAATGTTCTCCAACAAACCACTGAGGCCTTCACAGACCACCTGTAGTTATACTGAGCATAATATACACTGGTGGAATATAATTATTAATTAAGTGACTTCTAAAGTCAATTGATTTTATTGGGTGTATCAGAGTACATGGGGCTGAATCTACTGTGTATGCATGTAAAACCTCTCGGATTTTAATTTATACAATCATTTTCTTCTCACTTTACAATTACTTGCTAATTTGTGTTGGTTTATCACACAAAATGCCATTAATAAACATATGTATAACGGGCAAAAAAAACTGGAACAACTGGAAGGTTCTGAAGATTTTCTAGTGGCACTTTATGCCATTATCCAATTATAGGTTGCAATTATTTAGGCCTTCATAGAAAAGCAAGACAGAAACCAAATAATAGGCATGTGAAAGCCTGCAAACAAATTTGCTCACTAATATCCCCACAGTGAAATGTGATAAAAGAGGTGTTGTATGGGAATGATTCTCAATCAATGGGAGACTTGATAGACATGTGAATGTTGGCAAATACAAGAACTTTCTCTTCCACACCACATAAATAGGCAGAGGCAGGTTTATTCTCATTTAACTTGAGAATAACACAATTACCCACACTGTCCCAAAACACTGGAGTGTTTTAGGGACAAGTCTTTTTGAGGAGCCAAACATGCATCTTAAAGCCCATGGTTACGAACCCTTGATTTAAGAAACTGAGAAGAGTGCAGAAAGTTTATCTTTCTACTTCTATATTGTTATTTTCTAATCATTTTCTTTCTTTAGACTACCCAGACTGAGCAGCAGATTTTTCCACTAGCACACCCGCACTGAAACTCAGAACACCTGGTCAGTAAGCTAAGCCACTAGGCTGCACAAACCAGTGAAAGGAATCTTACACACCATATACAATATATATTAATAATAAGAACCATGACACATGATACATAATCATTATTATTAAGATATATTGGTGTGTACGATTTCTTTTAAGTGGATTGTTGCTCCTCAAAACACTTTGTAGAAGGGCAGATGAAATCTATCTGTTTAGGATCACAAATGGTAAAGTGCTAGTCTGCAACCCACCTTTATTAGTGTGGAATGTCATGCTAATCAAATACACCTAAACCAGGCAAAGACTGACTGGCACTATAATTGTGTTCATTTCTCCTTACAATCACTAGTCATTGATTCAAAAATGATCTCTTTATTTCCCCCTGGTGGATAATAAAAAGTACCTCACACAGAGAGAGTCTGAACCTAAAAATTAAAAAAAGGAAAAGAAAGATCCTTTACAAATGGAAAATATCAAAATACATCGCCTTCGTGGCTATCAAAAACAGAGTATATACAGTGGAAATGCAGCTGATACTACCCTGAAGACAGAGAGTAACACACAAAAATGCTTCAATAAATGGTCATTAGTCATCTTATTCTCTCACATCCAATCACACTTTCTTATAGAACTTGCCGTTTTGTCTTTAACCACTCATACATATATACACATGCTTAAAACACACAAACGCTCAGAAATTCACTTGTCAGAGTCTCATGTATTTTCAATGTCCCGTGTTTCCCTCTCAGCTGTCCTTCTCCAGCGCGGCGGTGGCAGCGGCCAGCGTAACAGTGGTGACTGGCTGTCCTGCAGCCGTTGCCAAAGCAACCGTGTTAACAGGTTGGCTGATGCTGTGCAACTGCACCCGTGCCATTTTCTTCTGCTCACACTCTGTCACAAGGTTGTTGAGCTCTGCAGCGCTGTAGCCAATCAAAGTTCTCAGGTCACACACAAACTTGTAGACAAAACGTTTGCCCTGCACTTTGCTGATCATGTCTCCGTCATAATAGTACCTGAAGAAAAACAAGAGAGCGCGATGAAGTGAGGATTGATGTGGACAGTAATTGTTAATGAATGAATGATGATGTCAGAATTTAGTTTTACAGTGAGAATCTGGGAATGTCCCAACAGTTTGTATAAAACTGACAAATAAATGGTCTCAATAAATGATTCAAATGAAGTAGAATTAAAATCATTTATATGTCCATATCACCCTTGAAGTACTTATCTTCTCGGCCTAATAAATTTCTGTTTTGGTGTTTGGTGTTTCACAGTGAAAGAAGGACATTTAAGTCAATTTAAGTAAATAAAACACAAATGTCAAATTGCTTGCTTCAGCTTCCAACTACACAGCTAAAAGTATAACCACCTCACAGACTCACGAATGTGCATTCCGTTTCATGCAACACATGCAAAATTAGTTTCACAAGAAATATTTCCTTTCTTCCGGCTGCTTGATCGGCATTAATGATTTGGCATAGTTTTTATGCCAGGTGCCCATCCTGACACAACCGTCCCTATTTATCAAGGCTGGGAACCAACACCAACCCAATACTATTTGGACAATTCAGTGTACAACTAACCTGGCCGCTTGTTTTTGGATTGTGGAAGAAAATCAATAAGGATAACATACAAAATTTACACAGAATAAATGTGAACCTCCCCACTTGTGGATCAAATTCAGGAACTTCTTGCTGTTAGGTGAGAGTGCTATCCAATGCACCAGTGCCACTCAAATCTTTTTCTATTTACAAAAATCTATAGAATTAAATGTTCACATTAATTTGCATTGTTTTACATTACACACCAATTCTCTATATAATCTCATTTTGCATTTGCCTCCCTGTCAGGAATAATACAATGTTTAAATCCATACGTTCAGTGTTTACGTTTAACTAATATGAAACCAGTGTGTTTCATTTCCCTTATAAGATTTGCATTATGTTTCATTAAATGTTTTGGCCAACAACTTCGCATCCATTGTAAATGCAAATGGTTTTCAACAAACTTGTTTACACTCTCATTTTAACAATAAAATAAAAATAATAAAATAATTGTCTTAACAAACCTGAGAGCTCTGCTAAGTTTTTCATAGTTCATGGTAGGCTTGTTTTTCCTTTGACCCCATTTCTGAGCCACCAGCTCCGGCTGATTAAGTTTGAACTCTCCTTCCTCTCCAACCCAAGAGATGCAGTCACGTGCATCTTTATCAGTCAGCAACTCCAGCAGGAACTGCCACAACTGGATTTGGCCGTTGTTACCTGAGATGTGAAATCAATAGAGCATTTATTTCAAAAACATTGAGTCTTTTTTTCCTGGAATTGGAACATGCTTCATTGAAACTTCACACAGAAAGCCCTGGATTGTCTTACGCAGGAATTCGACCCAGAACTTTAAGCTGTGAGGCGACAGTGCTAACCCCACATAAACTACTGTGCCACCCCATAATATAAACACATGAATACAGTAACTTACAGTTAGAGTAACTGTAAAATCACGATAATCTATGCAAAAGTTTCTGGTGCTGATCATGAAATGGTTCTCGTGATTGTATGTACCTGTACGGTTGCCAGGGGAACTGCGCTCCTCTCCCGAGATGCGTGGAGCTCTGGGCACTTTGTTATGCTTCTGTACCTTAATGGTTGCAGGTGTGGCTTGTTGAACAGTAGCAGGAATAATCTGCACAGCTGTTAAACATTTTAAATAGAAACAAAATCCAAATTAGTTGTTAGAAAAACATTTTAGATAAGCTATTCTGTGGTCATGTTTAGCACGCATTACACGGTATTGACTGGAATATTACAAAAAAAGATTGTTTTGCTGTGTTCTGCAAGGTGTACAGTACCAGAAAACCATCTCAGTTTATAGATTCTTGATGATTGTTAACCATGTGTCTCATTAAACAACAATTAACATCAATAGAGTCGATATTCACAAGTGTTGTGAAGAATTAATTATGTGAATGAACGAAAGGCGTATATTGAATATTGTACTAAAAATAATGCATGTACTGTAGTATATCTACACCCTAATCCTATGAAATGTGACTTCCTATATGAGCTGCAGTCCTGAAAAGTAGGTCTTAGTAATGAGGCAACGGTGTAGTATAGTACAATCGAATCACTGTTTAAATGAGTCTGCGTCCATATGCTTGTGTGTGTGTGTGTGTGTGTGTGTGTGTGTGTGTGATGCATCTCAAGAGCTCCTAAACTAACATCACATATTACTAACACTAAATACCTAAACATTGTATTGTAGATTGTTTCAAAAAACAATTTTATTTTTCAATGAATAAAGTTTGTAAATCAACAGTAGTACTTGTTTGTATGCTCGCTATATGTGTATATCGCACAATAAAGGTTTAATAAACATTATATATGTTACATAAATTATAGCATGTCCTGTTTTAGGGCATGTTTGTTTAATCGGACGGATATTAGGCCTGAAGTGATCGCGTTTTTTGTGGTATCACACTATTACTGGGATAAAAGGCGGGAGCTCTGAAACAGCCGTGGCCTGGTAGTTAGAGAACTGTAATAGGAAGGTTGGCGATTCAATAACAAGAGTCAACAAGTCACGACAGAAGTGCCCTTGAGCAAAAGACTAACCCAGGGGTCGAGAACCTATGGCTCGCGAGTCAAATGTGGCTCTTTCAGTGGCTGCATCTGGCTCGCAGACAAATCTTTAATAAAAAAAATTATATTGTTAAAACTATAAAACATTCTCATGTATTTCAATCCATTCATTTACTACCGCGCATGTTTATTATTGCGGGTGGCTGGAGCCGATCACAGCTGCCCTCCGGCACAACGCGACATTTTTATTGGACAATGCGTAATGTACACGGGTCATTCTGAGGTCAAGATGTTAACGTCCATACTTTTAATAAAGTAGTCAGATAATTGCAGAAATCTTTTTAGCAAAGAAGATTGCTAAAAAAAGACGAGGAGTATCGT
>JAOTRQ010000031.1:1574503-1591538 GCA_028565875.1 Hoplisoma paleatum
TCGACTATTAGTCGATTAGTTGAAGTAAATGACGACCACTGGTCGACCAGCAAAATCCTTGGTTGTGGACAGCCCTAATATATATATATATATATATATATGTATGTATGTATGTATGTATGTATGTATTTGTGTGTAAATATACAAACACACACACACTGTTTGCCTGGGCAGACAGAAAACACTTTTGAATGTCTGTGACCTTCAAGCCTTCAGAAAGCACTGCAGGAGTCCTGCTACTAATATAGCCATGTGGGCTTGGAAGTATTTACATTATTTCTATACTAAAACACTACAGGGTTCTCAGGACTACATCCTATTCAAATGTTTAAAAAACGCTTAGAGTGAAATACTCCATCACTGCTTGGGTTTTGTCATTTTAATTTGATGTAGGGCAACACAAAATGCTCACTACTAGAAATTTTATTTACATGTTTAAACTATTATACTACTATAAATAACTTTTTGTCCACACACAAACAAATCACTTACCTCAAGGTTTTGGCATTCCTGAGCAGAGTTCGTGGGAAGTCCAATCCACTTGATCTCTTTTTTCTCTTTTGAAATTATGTTCATTGCCATTAACACATTGAGAGCATCATAGACACGCCGCCTAATATTCTTTTGATCATATACTTGCTGAAAATTAATGATGAGAGATGCAATTAGATATATGAGACAAAATTTGTATCTCTCTCTCTCTCTCATATATATATATATATATACACACACACACACACACACACACACACAACAAAACAAACATTCAAGTATTTGGGGTTCAAACCATAACGTTCTAAAAGTCACAATTCGCAGTTGTTCTAATAACGTAACCCCTGCATTGTGACTGCTCTTACTGGCTCCTACAGCGATAGTTTTGAAATTCGCCATTTTGTAGTTTACCAATAGGTGCGCTTTCGGTCAGACAGTCTTTAATTAGGTACCATTTACATTTTAGGCATTTAGCAAGCTCGTTTATCCAAAGTGACTTACAATTACAACAAAAAACTTTTGATTAATTAAGGGTCAAAGTAGCTACTTGCTGGCAGTGGGGCTTGAATTGGCGACCCAGTACCTTAACTATTAAGCCATCACTGCCCTAATTCCTCACAGCCTTGGTATAGTTAATACGGTCTAATAGATTTTCCTGATAAATATCACACAAACTACCACAACAGCTTTATCTCTGCTAAAGTTCACCAATATTTGGTTTGAACAAAACACCAGAGCATACTTACCGCATCATTTGGAGAAATGTGGTTGTCACCTGAGCTGAATTCAGCTACCAGCTCATCAGCCACTTCATTATATGTAGTGACACCTTTTTTCTGTACCTTTTCACAGACTTTCATAGAGAAATGACGCAGACCTTTCCCATTCTTCTCCCCTTTCTTACTTCTTTTCCTGTAGACCAAGCAAAAATACACTAGGATTTAAAATCAAATCATTAATAACTGAAAAGACAAGGATGTTTGCTGAAAAGATGGTAGATTTAAATAGTGAAGCTAACTAAAATACAAATGCATTTTCTACTTTTTTTCTACACTTTATAGACAGACATTTATTGTTTCTTTGATTGTATTATTAACATTAGGTTAATCTTTATTAAGCCCTTTAGGATGGTCCCCTCAGAAAAATAAATATTTTAATTAACAAATGTACAAAGATAAATGTTGTGTTTAAATAATAGTTAAATAGTCAAAAGAATTTAAGATTATTAAATTTAGTACCAAGTAATATTTAGTGGTAAAAACTCACTCATTTTATAAAACAATTCTGCCCTTCATTACACTTTTACCAAATTATTAAACTACAAAAATGAGGTCTACAACTGAATCCAAACTCGTATTTGTGACTCTTGAGTGATAATGTAATAAAACAAAGAAATTTTAAAGAATTAGTGCAGAAAGCTTTAAAGCAGGCATACCCCGAGGACCATGGTGAAGCATCTGGAGCTTGGCTCTGAGAGATGAACTGCTGGCTGGGTGTATGGGGGCTGTTCATAAGCAGAACATTGGAGCCACTTGGCCTCTGTGGTGTCCCAATTACCTATCCCATGCACATGAATACAATTACCAGAGAATACAACAAATTATATATATATATTTATATAAATTATTATAGTAACTATTATTTTAACCATTTGGCCGTGTAGGTGCGTACCATCTGTGGTGTGATGTTCACATTAGATGGCCCCAGTGTTTTTGGCAAAAGTTGTTTTCCCATTGTAACTGGCTGGGGATGCATAGTAACTAAAGACAAAACACCTAAAATAATAAAAATAAGTTGGACTTATACAGCTCCTTTCTGGCACCAAAGAACACATTGCAAACATGCTATATAAACGGGGGATTATGAGTAGGACAGGAGAGGAAGTAAAGAGAAAAAAACTTTAATGAGTTGAAAGAAGTGAACAAGCAGTGGCAAAGAGCTTGAGGTAAGGCATCAATCTAACACTAATACAGACAAAGCATAAGGATGCAAAAGTTGTGATAAATAAACAGGAGTTAGGCCATTATGGTACTTATATGTTAGAAGCAGAACTTTAAACTGAAAAGACAGAGAGATGGGTAACCAGTAAAGTTGATTGAGGACTGGCGTGATATGACCAGAAACTGAACATGTAGCAATTAATGTTCAAAACCCTAGGTCATATCCATGACTCATCACACAAGTTTCAAACAAAACACGAGTCACATCAAACACAGTCATAGACAATTTGGACTCTTCAATTTGCCTTACTTGCATGTTTTTTGACTTTGTGAGGAAACCGGAGTACTCTGAGTAAACCCACACGGACACAGGGAGAACATGCAAACTCTACACAGAAAGCCCCCAGGCAAACCTGGGAATTGAACCCAAGACTTCTTGATGTGAAGTGACCATGCTAACCACTAAACTACTCTGCCACCCGTTTGTGTGTATTTATTCTTGTTCACAATATAATGGTACGACTCACCCCCAAAACACTTTGCATATAAGGAGGATAACACACAGTATAGGTCACCTATTCATCACAAGGCAGAAGAAAACTTTACAGATAAAGAAAAAACATTGTAGTTTTCTATGTTCATACACCGGTGTCCCGAATCTGTTGTTGCTATAATGCCACTAAACAAATCTTGCAATTAATCTCTTTTTAAAGCCTTTGAGAAGGCAAATGTTAGGTTAAATTTCAGCTAGTATGCAGCATTCAGCATCTGTCCTATCCTTTTTGGAAATGATGTGCATTTAAATAGTAAAGAAGCTTGCATTTTCATATAAAGGTACAGGATTTTAAAAAACGTAACTTTTTTATGACAAGCTCCAGAGGCTGCATAACCAGTTTTTGAATTATTAATAATTTGATTTTCATACGAGGCATCAATTCAAATTGTGGATCAAACTAGCGCAGTTTACATTTACAGCATTTAGTAGATAATTTTATCCAAATCGACTTACAATGACTGAATATGATTTTATGCAAATGTGGGTGGAGAGTCTCACTCATAGGCCCAACAGTTGCAAATTGGCAATGATGATGCTTGGCGCAGAAACATTCTCCTTACTAGTCCAGTAACCTTACCTATCACTGGCAAATTTCTTCAGCCAATAAAGGACAGCAGTACAAATCTGTAGTGCTTAACCACAAACATAAATTCTTAAAAATGCATGCTAATCAATAAGAATTTTGCGTACCTTTGGCCGGACTCAGATTCTGGTCAATAAAAACCTTTAACTCCCCATTGGCCTCAATCAGTCCAGCCTGTTTGTGAAAAAGCATAAAGAGATTCTTAGAGCTTAGGGTTTAGTCTTGCATGGGAGATATTCAAATTAAAGACTTACATCTTTGGCCATTATCCTTGGGCAGATGAGCAAAGGCCAGGCCTAACAAAAAAAGCAGTAGCAAAAATTAAAATCAAAACAATTACCTTTGTGTATTGCAGTGTGAGATAGGGACTGGAAAACACTGTACTAAGATTACTTTAGCAAAAAGTTTTTCTCAAGCAATTTACAATACAATACTAGCTTTTACAATACTAGCTTTAGTCTATCATACTACCTCGTCAACTCCTGCTGATGCTCCACACCACAGTAAGAATTATATGTATCAGCTGTTGTCAGTCACTTCATATCACAGTCCATCATTGCAAGGTCTATTAGTGTGGTACAAATTGTCAACAAGAAAATATTAAATTAATGACTCAGCAATGGTTTTCCATTGTATGTATGACTGTTGAAGACATTTCCATCTTTTAACAATAGCTACACTGACAGTCAGGTCTGCATAGAAAAAAAAGTTTCTAATTTCCAGTGAAATTATATACAATACGTAACAAATCAAATGAAACATTTCCTGTGCCGTTTTGTACAGCTGATTGTAGTTTAATCCTTACTACAAATTTGTGCCTTTTCCACTCAAATCAATTTGGGTTTGTTAAAAAATGTTGTTCAACAATGTTTGAATTCAGACTTTAACTTTAGAAACCTGTCCACCAAACCAATACTGATTTGTGGTTTTCCTAAGAGGTTCTCTCATCTCTGCTCGTTTGTTTTCTTCCACTTTGGACAAAGTGTGATTGTGTGTCCTCAAAATGCTTATTTTTTGTTTGATATATAATGCACAAAGAAACCATTGTAAATTTAGTGTATTTATGCCAAACTAAACTCAAAGCGACAGTTGTAAAATAATAAGTGCCAACCTTTAAGGTTGCGTCTTGTATGACAGCCCTGCCAGCAGTGTTGCTGATACCTTATTTTTCCTCTGAGAGATAAATAAAATATCTATCTATCTATGAAACATGTGACAAGTACTTGAATCTATCAATTATTCCCTGTTACATTCAGGAAAATTTAATTGGACTTGGACGCGTTTCATTCTCAACCAGGTTCTAATACTTAAACTGCACCTAGTTCGTTTTTGGGATAGTTTTCCTGTGTTTCTCTTTGCTTTTTAACCTGGAGTGTCTAATAAAGACCATAATCCGGTAAAAGAGATGTGGTAGAATACCATTTATGGCGCTGTATCACCGTGCCGCCAAAAGGCCATCCAAAGCTTTAAGGGGTTTTCACTTTGCTGTTCTTTCTACAAAGCGGTTCGCTAAACCACGACCATGTTGTTGCACATGATCTATAAAATGCATAACTAAAATTTAACATCGTGTTCAATTTGGCCAAGTTATGTGCGTTGTTTAACTTGATGTGCAATCAAATTAGATTGTTCTGAATACACACGTTTTATACGTTTTAAACCTGCGAAGTCATTTGTACCGTGCCGTCCAATCTCCCAAACATGCATCTTTGTTCAAGAAGGTTCAAGTTTAAAGAGGGAACCCGACAAAAATCAGGTCAAGGCAAGCTAAAGGTGCATTGTGAAGCATGTTAGCAGAATTAGCCGAGTAGCTTAGCTGCTGTGAATAGGAACACGTTGTTTTGCAGCGAAAGTCTTGTTTAAAGGCACACAAACCTCGCTCACTGCTGGCTCCTTGTGCAAGCAAGCAAAGCTAATTCAACGGCTAAAATCGGCGCTAGATTGGCCAAGTCACAGTAAACTATGGAAACTTTTCATTGAACTTAACATAGTGTGAACACTGAAGCCCTACCTTCTTGTCCTGAGGTTTTGTAGGCATAGCTCGCTAGCTTAGCTTTGAGGATATAGGAAGAGGAGGTCTAAAAGCCCCGATTAGAACAGGAAATAATAAACCAAATATTGTTCGTGCACAAGCTTAAAATCGTATAGAAATATCATACAAGTCATTGATTGGGTTTACATATCACGTGTATTTAGTCCACGCAAAAAAAGTTCAGTTTGATCTTACATCTCTAGCAGTGTGCTGACATGCATTAACAAAATGGATGCGAACGTGATTAGGACAACAGCTGCTTATCCCCCCATCATTAATAAACTGTAATTGAACAATTATTTTATCTAATAAACTTATTTCATTCAAACACATCCGCGTCGTTGACATTTTAAGATCAGAGATCGAAACGAAGGCACTGTAACGCATGTGTCACTTTAACTTGCGTTACTTACCTCAAGGCAACCAGATATTTAAGCTGTATAGTCTGAACTGAACGTAACGTTTTTATTTACAGACTAATCCACGAGATCATTACTTTGTCAAACACACAAACGATTGTCCTAGGCCAATGCATCTGCTAGGTCAGCCATTTTTACATGCCATTTCCGACTGTTCATGTGTCACAGGCCTGGGCGATCAATGATTAGAATAATCGATTCTTACGAAGAATAGCTAGTTTTGAATAAACATTACTAGTGAGACACATGTTGGTGTCAATTCATGCCATCGTTGCTGGAACATTAATAAATAATTGAAGATATATTGGTGGTGTTAGCCGTACTGGTAAGTGTAAGATATACGGGCTGCAAATGAAATCCTGATGTTTGAAATTAAGATCTGTATTTTAATTCGTTATAATATAGACATTTCCGGTACATCAAACGGCACAAACCTAACGTGATGCTAAACATGCACAATTGGTCGGCAGTTATTAATTATATTCCTGCTCTAGATAATGACTAGAACCCGTAAGGAGAGTAAACCATGCGCTATCATTTATCAAGACTGCAGTTTTAACATAATGCAAGTGTAACTACGCCGATGCGCCTGTAAAATGTTTACATCAACAACAAAGGCCAGATTAACTTTACGAGGCTCCGGTGGCATAACTTTAACCAGTTTAACGTGTTAGCGCAGTAGGCATTAGCTAGCAGCGCAACGACAGCTTATTTACCTTTACAAGCGACAGACAGCTAACGTTTACGAGCTAGCTTTAAAGTGGCCATTTAGCTAACGCTCAACCACAGCTAGCTTGTGAGCTAACATCAACAAACCGCGTTCTGTCTATCTGTGTGTCTCTATTACAGTAACAGTGACTAATAAAATCCTGATAACTCTGCAAATGTGCTGCTTACAGTTGAACCGGTTCAGTATATCCAACGTTGAATGAAGCAAACAGGCTCCTCCAGTACAAACTACTCCCTCTCCTCTCTCGTACAAAACTGAGCTTGGCGGTGTCCAACACACACCAATGCTGATTGGTTAGTTTCACCCGTGACGCTTCTGACACGTTTTTCGCAAGACGACACACCCTTCGTAGATCTGATTGGCTAATAATATGCAACGCGCAAGTTATTGGTCTTTCTTGCTAAAGCACCACCCACATAATTTGACCTCATGATCAGTGGGTGGCTTTGCAGCAGAGGAGAAAAGTATAAGTAAGATTCTATGGAAGATGCGCAGATTAACCATGTATATTATTTTAAATCTAGAATGTCTTGTATTGATGTTGTACAAATATGTTACCACATGCTAAAATAATGTAAATTTCAAAACTCATTGGTTATTCTTTTGACAAGCACAACTTTTTACATATTAAAAAGTGTAAGTGTAAACTTACATAATTGATTTTCAGTATGAATAGAGTATATTAATACATTATTTAGAGAATTTAGCAGACACCTATATAACAAAGTGACTTACAATTACAACTGAACACCATTTTGAGCAATGGAGGGTTAAAAGCTTTGCCGAACAGTGCGGTCTTGGTGGTAGTGGGTAGCAGCTTGAACCGACGACATTCTGAGCTCTATCCTAGTACCATATCACTGGTCACTGACCATCACTGCCTATAATCCTGCCTAATAGTAGAAAGGAGTGACCATGCATGAAGCGGAAACACTGAATCGCCCTATGTCCTAGGTCAATGTGCATTTCTCCCAGTCACCTCAACTGCATGCTAACTGCATGTTGTTGGAAACCAAGGCACTTGGAGTAAATACATGTAGACACTGGGATTACATGCACCACCCAGACTGGTGATTAAACCAAGGACCCTTTTGCTGTGAGGTGATTCTCAGCCCCTATACCACTCGTGCTTGAGATTGCCCAGTGATTGGCCCGCCCTGAAAACCAAGACAGAGAAAATAAAGTGCTTTTTTCCACAAGCTATTCAGACTTTAAATGGAAATCAGCTATAGGAATTTTTCATCACTTCACCGCTAATTGGACAATTTATTATCAACACTGGGACACTTTATTATCAACACTGGGTCACCTTATTAACAATGTCACTTTATAAATACTTGGACATTCATGGTCACAGTCACTTTAACAACAGTCACTTTATTTTAATATATATTTACAGTTTTTTCTCACTTTATAACTTACATTTCCAATTTTTACTTTTATATTGCTAAAAAAAAGTTTACTTTAATGTTTACAATTATTGTTTTCATTGATATCTAATTTTGTAGCTTGTTAAATGTAATTTCGAGTGTTCGGATGGAGTAGTTACAAAGAATTTCACTGCTGGTTGTACTGTGTATAACTATGTATGTGACAAATAAACTTTGATTTGATTTGATTGACTGGCACACCAACTCTTATTGTTTTATTACCATATTGTGTGCCTTACAAACTTTAGAAAAGCCTTAAGCAAGATGTAACACAAATTTTTTTTAACTGTTTTTTAACTGTCCTAAAACGAGAGGTTAACATAGAGATTTAGCACATAAAATCCCAACTAGGAAAACAGTGTATAATATTTTACTTTATGCAACTAAAAGAACTAAGAAAAACATATATTTTCTTAATAAAAGCAGCAAACCAGTTCCATCTGTGTGTTCTCCAGATGGGTTACATAATCAATAATGATGAGGCATGTGAATTTTGCTTTGTTTATCTGAGAAACTTTGAGGACAGGCCTGCTATACATACTCTGTAAAACCTTGATAAGAGTTCTTAGCTATCTTTCTATTAGGTGTTATGTCACCAGTACCACCAAGGGTAGCATATTACTAGTTGAGAGTTAAAAGTGTACAGTAGTTTTAAATGCTCAAACTAATAATCAATATTTAGTTATTTACATAAAAAATATGTTGTGTGTATATTGATTTAAAGGTTTATTCTTTAATGTCATACATAAAGCATAAAAAGTTCAAAATATTTAGTGGCAGTCGCCACCAATTTTGAATTTTGCTTCACTAAAAAGTTTATTCCTATTCTTATTCATTTTAAGTATTTTGGATATTTAGATCTGCTTTACGTTCTACCCCATGTACAAACTAGGTTTTTGTACCATTACTCAAGGCGAATGAGCTCTGTACCACTCACTCGGTTTCGTTTACCAATTAGATTTTGTAATACTTTTGTGCAAGTCTTTTAGAAGTACACGTGTAAAGGTACAATAAAACTACATTTCCCGGTATATGCGGAATTCAATGCGCATGCTCGGTGTTCCGTTTGCACGTTCCCCCTGCTGTTGACGCGCAGCCGTATATGGGGTCTAACAATTTGGTCAAACAGCGGGTGATAAAAATGGTAGGTGTGTTGAAAATAATAAAACGCTAATGTTTGGCGCTGATGTGAACGAGAATGAAGGCTGTGCAAGCTGTGATGTTGTAGCGCCACTTACACCTTTGCCTTCTACAGCTATTAGTGCAGAAATGTTGCGTGAGCAGGAAGGTCAGTGTTGTTGATATTGGAGTCCGTGGTTGCTCTGTGCGTACCTTTCCCTTTTTAGCGTGTAGTGTGCAGAATTAATCAGGCGCACTTTGATTTTTTAAAACTATGTGTGCGTTGGTGATCCACATAGGCATTTTTTTACATACAGTCATAATATACTTTCATTTGTGATTCACAGCAAACATGCATTTATTGCTTATTGGAAAGAGTTTCTTGCGCAGACGATGTATGACGGAATGATGTTGACACTCATATCTCGATATGGTTACGTTATGACACTTTTTACTGTGATGTGTGCATCGATATGTACCGGCAAGTTAAAAAGCAATTCTACTCACTCTGTCACAAGAGCCATTAGTTTTTGTTTTTATGATGAAACTGTATTTCTAATTAGTGGACCTCACGTCCCTAAATTACCAAGTGCTGTTATTTGAAACGATAGATTTTTAAAATAAAAAACAATATTTAACATTTAATTTTTGAGGTGTATTTGCTGTTTGAGTTTATTTTACTTGTTGCTTTGCCCTTATTTACCCAAGGAGGTGCATTCATGGACAATTTGTTTTTGCCAACTTGTTAGATGTGTACAAATTGATGTGATTCGTGTGTTTGATTAGATATTTACAGTCTCTCCACGTCTCAGCTACATTTTCAGTAAATTCTTACAGAATTCTTACAGAAGTGGTTGTAAAATATATAACTGAAAAAGCACTGCTGGCATTCATGCAAAGTTATGTCAAAGCTTAATTTTATGTCACGCCACACACATTTGGGCAGTTACATTAGAATACTTTGTTTCAACCAGAGGGTAGTGTCAAAACTGCATTATTTTTTTTAAATCTGTCTATGTAAATTAAAATACATTGATGTTTCCGACTTGTGAATTTCTAACTATTAAGATAAAAGCGATTCCACACTAAAAAAAATGAATTAAAAAGTAGTTTGAGGTAATCCTAGGCTTATTGCAACTGATCCAGGCAAACTATCAGACTGGACTATAAATTATTTTTTATAGTATTTTGCACATTACACACTGCAGCCTCTCCTCTCATGTGGACAAACATCAATTTCCCCAATGTGGGGAATAATAAAGTTCACAAACATCGTGGAACATTATTGCCACCACACTTTCTTTTCTCTATTGTATTTTGCACAAACATTTTACTACAGATGCCACTGGAATGTCCAAAGTCAGGTCCAAAGTGTGTTCAAATTTACCCACTGCTTAGTCCACAATATCAATGCTATGTGGTATTTAATAATAATATATGATGATCAAAATGACAGTTTACAAAGTGTCAGAATATTAAATCCATCATTTGTTCTTTTGTATTTCAATATCTAACCAGGTCTCGTAAACTCATATTACAATGAAATTTAGTGTGGCAGCCAATTTTTTAAATTGAAATAACTCGTCTATTTTATAGACATTTATTTTACTTATTGCAGGCTGCATTTTTACAAAACATGCAGGCTGCTATTCTCCTTGTTGAAATTTTATGACCATAGTTATGACCAAAATCTTTCCTTGATAGTTATGACCAAAATCATTCCTTGAAGGATAACAACAACTGCTTTAAATCATGGCCAGTTTGTTTTTGCACTGGATGCCCCGTGCTCACCAGAAGTCTCTCATCTCATATTACCAACCACATGCTAGTTTACCGCATGTGTCCTAGGTTAGAAAGTCAACACATTCCTATACTGGCTTGAAAGACCTGCATGTCTGTTGTATCTTGTGCATAAGTGTATAACCTAGGGTCTAAGTTACGCTGCTGACTTTCTCGTCTTTTATTTGTCTTTCATCAGTAAATGTGGGTATTTCTACCTCTGGCTTGGCTCAGTTTGTACATACTGTTGACTGTCTTTCCTTATTTGTCAGCATATGTGACTGAGAGCTCCTATTTGTCCGTGCAGCATAAATTGAAATCTTCGCAGAAGGATAAAGTACGACAGTTTATGTCCTTCACACAAGCAGGGGAGAAGACAGCTGTGTATTGCCTTACTCAAAATGATTGGAAACTAGAGGTTGCCACTGACAACTACTTTCAAAACCCGGATCTGTACTTCAAAGAATCGATGAAAACCTCTGTAGACCGAAAGAAGCTAGAGCAGCTCTATAACCGATATAAAGGTAAGTTCACATATCTTACATGGTGCTTGTTTATGTTCATTGTTAGCACACAGTTCAGTTTTATTAAATACTTACATTAAATGGAAATTTGGAAATGCTTAGATAAGGTTTTGTTTCTCTCAGATCCTCAGGATGAGAATAAGATTGGAATTGATGGAATCCAACAGTTCTGTGATGATCTCAATCTGGACCCAGCAAGCATAAGTGTTCTTGTAGTAGCATGGAAGTTTCGAGCAGCTACGCAATGCGAGTTCAGCAGGAAAGAATTCCTTGATGGCATGACAGAATTAGGGTACAGTACCACAATATAAAATGGTTTATTTTAGCATCAGACATTGAAAGATACACATTTATGTTACAATTATATTAGCAACATTTGGCAGACACTATTTTGTAGCTAATAGTTTTGGACAGGGGCTCAACAATGACAACTCTGTGGTGCTGGAACTTGAACCAGCTGCCTTCATTTGTCCATAGTCTTTACTACTCAGCTCCAGTGCAAATATATTTTTAAAAATACATCAGATTGAATTTTACACCATGATAATTATCTTGAGAATATTTTTTTTAATTAAATGTATGAAATACATGTATAATGCTTGTGTAGACCATTTACAGAGGCAGTTTGGGCATTATTAACATTAGTTTATATAATATAAAGTTACATAGAAATGCCAGTGGCTGATGGAAACATATTTCTACTAATATGACTGTGACTTGTTATATAAATATTATATGTATTTAAAATAACTCTCTACACCACTGAAATTTCTCTGTCATTAATGAGATTTTTACAACCAAAAAAGTTGGCATGGTATGGAAAATGCAATCAAATTTGCAATCAACTTTTATTTGATAGCAGAAAGGCCACTATTTGTATTTTGTTTGAACTCAATAAGAGCTTTCATATTTTCTGGTCAGTAAATTCTTTTATGAATAAGCAATTCAGAACTAGAACACAGTCCAAATAAAGCCAGGGTTTTATTTAGAGGTAAAAACAATTATTCCAAACTGAATTGCAATTATGGTTTGGTTTAAAAGCAGGTAAGAAGTGTGCAGATGAACAGAAACTGCAGAAGATAGCACATGTTATGTGTAAAAAAAAATCTAGAGATTTGCATATATATCTTGCTGTATAGTACATAATATCTGGAATTGGGAGTCACAATTTCATTGTGTAAAGGCCAACTTAAGCTGAACATCTGTAATCATTGACCCTCAGATGTTACTACATCATAGAACCCAACTAATGTCCAGAAGTGCCATTGACCTTTAAAGCACAGCTATCTACTTTGTGGTCAAATGGGTAGTGAAATGGGACTGTGAGCTATGTGATTTAAACAGACTTCAGTGATGTGGACCTGAGTAATAAGTATGACATATGGCTGGCTCGTTATTGAAAATATTAGTTTGCTGGCTAATATCGACTAACATTTTTCAATCAAGCTGTCCAGCTTTTGGCTTGGCAGGGGTATGGTTGCTCTTTTCCTGTCTTTTTTGGATGAAGGTTGGGGCCATGATATAATTAGTTTTTCTCCGGGGCAAAATTTTCATCCTGTCTGCCTCTGATCAGGCACCCTATCCTTTGCTGCTTCTTTGATTTGGATGGTGCTGGTATTGCGCTGTCACTTTTAATTGTGTTATCTCCAAAATGTTTGTCTCTATAGTCGTGGATGTTGACCCTTTCCAGGTCTTTCATGGCTATGCCCACTTTTCGCTCCAATTTTTGTCAGGTCATTGCTGACCATTTCCCACTCTTCTTTTTCAATAGCTTTGAGCCACATAACATTTTTTTCGGTGCCCCTTTCTTTCTTTCCTTGTGAGGTCTTTGTGGTTTGGTAGGTTCCTTCACCTGCATTTCTGTCCTTTTTTTCTCTTTCTCAATGACCGGTATGCTAATTCTTTGCATTCTGATTCGACTGGTTGCTTTGTACTGGTCAATGCCTATAGATGATATGAGAGTGGTGTGAAAACTGTATATCAGCTATAGAAAATATGTACATTTTGGAACACATAACATCGTAAATTAAATATTTAAAATTGCCCAAGACTGACATTAACTTTTCATGTTTCATGCCATGAATGAACATTCTAAAATCACAGATCACACATGCCAACTGGCCCACACCTGACATCAGCTGTACTGGTTTTGTTTACTTAAAAAAAAAACAAGCTAATCCGTAACAAATCCACTATTACTAATGTAGGATAAATGTGCTTTTAAACGAGCTATATAATAGAATTGTGGAAAGGCACAAGTTAAGAAGTTATTAGAAGGATACCAAAATAGAGGCTTTGATTATCCCTTTGCGTTATGGATAATGTGTGTATGACACCACCAACACCTGGCCAAGTTTGGGCCGTCTCCAAAATGGATGATCAAACTAGGGTGACTTAGATCACGGAAGTTACAAAGAGACCAATGGCAGCTTTAAAGAACATTTGAGACTATGAGTGAGGTTGGTGAACCTCTGGATGTGACTCTTTCACTCTTGCAGTTTTTACACAAAGCTGGCCTATGTGGTAGGGTGACAAGAGAGAAGCCACTCACTAAAAAGTGCCATGCTGCATCTTTTGTAAGATGATATGATTATAAGATTATAAATAATGGTGTGTTCAAAATTCAAAAATTGTAAGGTTCAGAATGTAAATGTTCCTCAATGGCCAGTCAGAGCTCTGATCTAAATCTGGTAGAAAATCTTTGAATATACATGAATAGAACAGTGCATTGCCTGTCAGCATGAAATTTGACAGAACTTGAACCATTTTGCAAGGAACAATGGACTGATATCAGAACCAGATGTGCAAACAAACTCATGGTTGTAATTAAAGCAAAAGGTTGCTCAACAAAGGAGTGAATCAGTGGACAAATGACTTTTCTAACTTTATTCTATTTTCTAACGCTATTCTACTTTTTTATTATTTCATTTTTTCTTAATTGCTTGAATGTTGTATATAAAGCTAAACATTTATTTGCTGTAAGACTAAAACATTGTAGAAGGGTATGAGAATGTTCTATAGTCAATACAATATGAGCATCAAATAATCATATTCACATCATTACCAACACTTCATTTTATTGTTATTGTTTCATTCATAAAAATGAAAAGAATAGACATTATAGACAAAAGTCAATGATTATTGCATTTACTACAACTAATGTGATTTTAAATCTGTGGTGTTAACCGGTGATTGTAATCAGACTATAAAAAAGTGTTTAAGGAACAAAGACTATACACACAATCAGCAAATGCAATAAAACACTTTAGAAAGAATTTAGACTAACAATCATTTGCATATCTTGTAACACATGCGAGTTTCATATCACTGAACATTTTAATAAATGCTCTCAGTCCAAGAAGGGCAAGAGCACAGTGATCTCAGATCATTGGAACTACTACTCATCGTTTGCTGATGTAAACATAAATTATGGCTTTGGTTAATATTTTTAAGCCCCATATTGTGGTATTGGTATATTTTCCAGTGATGCCCAAGTATATTCATAAGACACACTCTAAAACCACAAGTTGTAAACATTACCAAGGCATGGCTATAGAACAGGAGAGTACAGCAAATAAAGTTAGAGATAGTTTTTTAACTATAAATTGTTGTGTTGTGCAAAAGATCTGTTTGTAGAAAGAAAAGTATAAATATCTAAAATACTTCATTGCTTTTAATCCCACTTTGGTTTTCCAAAAGTGTGAAATGAAACCTTAAAAAGGGATCAAATCTTTGTTCGGACTTGTTTCAAAATGTGTTTTAGACCTAAAATCCAGTATTCGGTGTATATTTAGAATTAAAATGAAGTACCCTGTACCTTTTTATTTATGTCATATGAGTAAATTATTGTATTTTGTATTGGTCTGTAAAAAATGGTTGTGACAGATTGTATATTTTAATGTTAAATAATTGCCAATGATGACTTGCTGGATTTCAAACTAGCATAAATTGTTCTTCAGGTGTGACAGTCCAGAAAAACTTCGTGCTTTGCTACCTCGACTTGAACAGGAACTGAAGGACAGTGGAAAGTTTAAGGACTTTTACCAGTTTACATTCAATTTTGCTAAAAATCCTGGACAAAAAGGACTAGGTAATTATGAAGACACCAAATTTAACCAATATTTAATCATGTGTTTAAAAATAATCTTCTGTATATTTTGGATTTTTAGATTTAGAAATGGCAGTTGCTTATTGGAACCTTGTTCTGACAGGCCGATTCAAGTTTCTTGATCTCTGGAACCGATTTTTATTGGTGAGTTTTAGCTATTGTAAAGTGATTACAAAAGGTTTAAGGTTAGGCAAAATAATTTATTGCATTAATGTTGTTTTATTTTACCACTTGATAATGTAGCTGGTTAAAGCTCAAAGTGAGATTCTCTTTGTTGCAGAATTTAAAATGTCTAAAAATCTAATCTTTTAAAAATCTAAAGCTCTTGTATGCTTACTAGAAAATTTTATTTCAAACTGAACAGGAGCACCATAAGAGGTCAATTCCCAGAGATACCTGGAACTTGCTTCTGGATTTTGGCAACATGATTGCAGATGACATGTCGAACTATGACGAGGAAGGTAGGTGTAGTTGTTAACCATTTCATTTTGTTTAGAATTCCTGATGTTCAGATTACAAATTTATTTTACTGTATGGCCAAAAGGAAGTGAACACATAGCTTATGTCTTTGCCATTGTGAACAATGACTAAACCGTTTTTTTTTAAGTCAAAGAGTAAATAAAGTCATGGTTGCACATTTTCAGTTCGTCACCAAAGGTAAGTTCCCAAATAATGTTTGGAGTCGTTACACGTTGAACAAATTATGTGAAGCTTTTCTGTGCTCAAAACCTTCGCATTCTATGAGGCTTCACAGCACTAGAAACTTCAAAGATTAATTCTTTTTTAAAGATGAATGTTTTCCTCGTTCATGTGATCAGGTAACACATTTTGATCAAGACTTAATGTGCTGATTTTAAAAAGCTATTAGCAGATGCTCTTAGCCAAAGTGGTATGTTGTCTGTCAATTATTTAGTTACAGAAAAAAGTACAACTGCATACATTCCAAAACGCCCATGTCTATCGCCAGTAAATGTAAGCTTTTGTGGTCTGCATTATTAACTAATATTTTACCACTTAAATTAACAGTTGGACAATGTGATTCAAAAATAAGGGGCTATTTTCAGTGATGTATCATTGGTGTAATATAATGGAATATCTGGTTATTTCCACAAAAAGGCCTGTCAACATACATGCCATATAAAAACCGAAATAAAGAGTAAACTCTCTATCTCTCTATCTATTCGTTTATCGTCCATTTTCCCAGTTCCTGGGGTAGGACGTTAATGTTTGGAGAGAGTTTTCCTGACAGATGCCCTTCCTGACGACAACCACCAGTAAGTGGTGGGAACTTGTGAGACTACTGGACAATTTCACATTTCCGAT
>JAOTRQ010000031.1:1591638-1606695 GCA_028565875.1 Hoplisoma paleatum
TATTAGTCGATTAGTTGAAAGAAATGACGACCACTGGTCGACCAGCAAAATCCTTGGTTGTGGACAGCCCTAGTAAACAGTAAACATAAAAATCGAAGGCAACAATGAAGACTTTAAAATTATTCTGTGTTTAAAACTATCAGTGAGATTTTTGCAGCTGTCTACTGATATTTTCCACTGCAATTCTTTTAAGTGCTTGAACATTCCTTTTTGACCCTTTTCTGGTAAGTTAAAAGCAGTTCCTCTTAGTCATTCGTGTATACTATTGGATAAATGCTTTGGGCTAATGTTCTTTTGTCTGTCTGATTTTGTTCTTCTCAAAATTAGTTTTCTTACATTGGAAGCTAAAATGCTGTGATTCTTATATATTACTTTTAAAAAACCATGTTAAAAACTTGGTGTTATGTCTTATGCTTATGCTATGTTTTAGTTGTAGGAAATAAATAGCAATAAAAATACAATTTTATCCGTCCATTTCCCACGTTTGTGGTCAGTCCAACTAAGTTTTGGCCGTTTGATATTATGTCTTTCTTTAAGCCAACATTAACATTGGCTTTTTACCGAAGCAGCCATTTTTTCTTCAGCATATAATATGGATTGAACCCATCACTCCAGATGTATCTGGTTAATCTTGTTGTTCTTTAGATCTTGTTGATGGTTTATTTGCCCCATTTCAAAAGGTTTTCGTTTGGTTATCTCATAACATGTTCTTTTTCCACCACATCCGGGAAGGTAATGTGGGAATTTTTGGGGTAATGTTTTGAACAGTTGAAGCCAGGATGACATAGTATTTGAAGATTTGTATTCTTTAGACTACTTGGTAACAAATAACATTTAAACAGAAGAAAACATTTTAAGCACCAAATGCTAGTTATATTTTGTTAGTAGGGTAAGCAAAAATATCACAGGTTATGCCAAGTTGTTTTACAAACATTCAAAGTGGTCAGATCACAACTACAGTAGTGTATAATAGATCTTTTGCACTTTCTACATGGCTGATTGACGATCACACACCAGACAATCTCTTACTAGGATGAACAGTCACATCTCCCAAACTGTCTTGTCAAGAAAATAATATAAAAGATGGGTGATTTAATGATCCCATGCACAGAAAAAACTCCCCATCCTTGATTTAATGATTAAAATTGCTTCTGTGGTTACATGCAGCAATAAGCAAAGAGGAAAAATAAATTATTCAGAGTGAATTGGGCAGTTACATTAGCATTGGAACTATAGTTTTAATATAGGTTTTTTATTTCAACTAAAGTTGAACTTTATTTTAATAAATATTTTACATAATAATTGCTGAAAATGCTGACCACCACTAGACATTAGATATATTTTAAATACCTAGACATTAGATATTTTGAATATGCTGGAGAGCAGCTTGTAATTAATTTTAATAAAGCTGACGATCTTCTTGTAAACTGCATCTTTATAACCCTTTCGCTATTGTTTTTTTTCCCAGGAGCATGGCCAGTTCTCATCGATGACTTTGTGGAGTTTGCTCGACCAATTGTGACTGGATTAAAGCGCAAAGGTGTATAGATCCGGCTGTGCTATTTAACAGCATGGGGTCTTTGTTGCTTTATTGACGTTTTTTAAAGACTAAGTAAAAAATGAGGAAAAACACTTGAAACCCATGGGCCTGATGAAGAAAGGATGCGACCTGAAAACAGTACAAATCATAAAGTGGGATACTCAAGATTTTTGCAAATTCAGCACCTCATCCTCCAGGCAAATAATGGCCCAGCTAAGCACCAACAAGTTATGAAGGCCCATAGTTTTGCAGATTAGTTTTCTTTAGTTTTATAGCATTATAAAACCCTCAGAATTTTAAAAAGTCTATTAGAAAAAGGGAACTGTGAGTGTGCTGGGCTGTGGGCCTCCTGAAAAATAGTTAAAACTTCACAATGGGAATATCTTTGAGGAAAATGTGGTTGATAAGTTATTTTCCCTGTGAGCTTACTTCGATTACAACCATCAGATGCACTTTTAAAGCCAGAGCTCATTGACAAAAGCAACATGCAGCTCATACCACCAGCATACTTGTTGCTGTTGTAAAATACTGTAGCAGTGTGTACAGAAATAATTATTATAATTAAAGATTATTTTATAAAATATTAAAGGGCATTTATAAATGTGTGGATGCAAATCTGTGTAAATGAACATCTCAATATTGTTACGTAAAAGTACATCAAACAGTACATGCACAATTTTGTGTTACAACTTTGCCATTAAGCGTTTTTAGTTCTACTCACAAGGAACAATATTTATATTACAAAATAAATCATTGCAAAGAAATAGAAAATAAACTTTTTCTCAATTCATTTTAGACTTTTTTGGGTTTTTAAACTTATTTTAAAAAAATTGAGAAAGAGAGTTTACCACTGTCTTACATGATCTAATAACAGCAAGTTCTGGTATCTGGGACAGCTGTTAAATTTAGGTCATAAAGGACCATATTATAGTGAAAGACTGGCCTGAAATGTTGGCAGTCATATAGTTAATAATCACTGCTTCAATTAAAACAGCAAGCTAACATAAAGGATTTTCAAGTTTCACATTTTATTATTCTTGTTTGAATTGGTGAGGGTGGGAGGACTGTCATGTATTTTTTATAGTCTGGGTTTAGTAAAAACTTTCGTCAAAGTAAAAGGGCAAGGATATTTTCATGTAGAGATGGTTTGTTTATTAATTTATTAACACCATGTTTTACACGTCTTGGTAGCACCCACGACAGGAAACTGAAATTCATTACACAAGTCATATCAAACACAGTTATGGGCAATTTACCTGGTCTTACCTGCATGTTTTTGGGGATGATGTTAAACTGGTGGTATATTGATTTAGCAAATTTCACTGAGTTGTAATACTGGTGTGATGTGCCAAAAAGTGACTATGTTGAAAAGTGATGTCATTTATTTTAACAGTTGTAAACGTAACAGTATAAATGCAGTTCGTAATAAGAGCTCAATAGGTATGGATACTTTTTTGACAATCCCTCATATAGTATTTTAGTTATTTTAGTCTGTACAGTGAAAGCTAACAATAAAATTAAAAGTTTTTTATACATATCAGTTCTATCTATATTATCAGGTTATTATCAGTGTGCATCAAAAAGATGGAATCCTTATTTATCTTGATGGTTTTGACATTAACAAGACTGAACACCTGGAATAAATTTAGTAGTTAGTACATGCTGTATACAACAAGTGGAAACGCATTGGAATTTTTAGCAAATCAAATTCTTTTACTGCAATGCAACATGGCTCGTTAATGAATCAGCATTCTGGCTTGTGACAGGCCTTAGCTTATTTGGCAGGCCTGATATAATTCCTTGGCTCGCAAACTTATTAGTGGACAGAAGTGGTCAAATGCATAAACTCTGGGCAGCATGTGCGCAATAATACGTATGGCGTGATGTAGTTTACACCCAGAATGATCATGTGCCAGTATAGATTCTGCAACCTTCACTATGATAAAAAGGTTGTGAAAATAAGGTGGTATATGGTGCTTTAAGCTGGTGCCACTGGAAAACCCTGGGCACAGAGCAGAACCACACTTTACACTTATGATTAATTCTGTGCATTCAGTTCTGATGGAAAACCCTGAGCAAACCCAGATGGACCCAAAGATAATATAGCCAAACTAAATTATTTAACCTAGTGAAGATTTAACTGACCTTGGACCAATTTGTATTTTAATGACAAGTTTAAGCAGTCAATAAAGTGATGGAATAAACACACAATGCCTTCTATACCATAGAAACAAATCTTTGTGGAATTTCCAATTACTCAAGTGAAGTATGAGTTTACACATCAGTTTAACAATATGCACCCCCTCACCCAAATTAACATCCAGCAAGGTACATACTGAGTGCACATGGTTACCCCAGGAGGAAATAGCCAGTGTATACAAAACTACAAAAGTGTGTGTGTGTGTGTGTGTGTGTGAGAGAGAGAGAGAGAGAGAGAGAGAGAGAGAGAGAGTGTGTGAGAGAGTGTGTGAGTGTGAGAGTGTGAGAGAGTGTGTGAGTGTGAGAGAGAGAGAGAGAGAGAGAGTGTGTGTGAGAGTGTGTGAGAGAGTGTGTGAGTGTGAGAGAGAGAGAGATGTTTCAGTACTGTTACTCAGGACCAGTTGGGTGTACGGACTTGCAGCTTTTCTCAGCGTTTGGTGCTTCAGGGTTTTATGTATGCATGTATGTTTACACTGAGAGAAAATCAGCCTAATCTTACCCTGCACAACATTCACACAAAGACTAATTATAATTTTCTTCCAATATGAATTTCGTAGCAGTATTTTTTGTATAGATAACTATTTTCTATAGATTTGTTCGTTTTGAAACTTTTTGCAACACGAATGTCCTTGCGTATGAATATAAGGTTTTTTGTGTATTATTTCAATGATGGTATAAGCTATGAGCAAATAAATGGCTTAAACGCCACAGCGCTTTATTTAGTTTTCTTGCGTAGTAGCGCCTTCATGTGTCAATTTAAAATAATGGTCAGATTTGTCTTTTATTTATTTTTTGACACATTTAATTTTTAAAGTTTTAAATAATGAAGTTTTTTTATTTAAACAATAAATCTACAATCGCTGTGCATCTGCAAACGTATATACATAATTATGTAAGGGGTTACGTTGGTAATGCATTTAAAAATTCTCTAGACTCGACGCTACGATGGCAATATGTACTTAGATATAATAATCGAAAGACAAAATCAGCCTAGTGGAACGCCAGGTAAACATGAAGGAAAAGAACATGCTAAACTCATCACCGACAGTAACCATAACATGTGAAACAATAACAGTGTGAAATCTATCTTGGTATACCGGGATGAACTAGGAACCTTCATGATGGGCTCCTTGTTTCTGTGAAGTGTGTTAGTGATGCACTCAATTGAGGGTAACCGCGGGACAGTAATCTGGTTAGCTAAATTAGCTTATCTTAACAGCTAGTTTTAGTGTAACGTTTAGACTGTTTTATCACTAGAATGTTAGTTTTTTGTATTTAAGTAACCTTAACGTTTACAATGAATTTGGACAGGCTGAGGAAGCGCGTGCGCCACTACATAGACCAGGTAAAATACATTTAAATGTTTTTTAGCCACTGTTAGCGAATGTGCTAAGTGCCATGGAAGATTAATGCATGTAAATTGGAAAGCAGTTTTCTCATACCGTAACCATAATGCTTAAATGTAAAATATATTACCATCATTGAAATTTATTTAACGTAATTGAGGTTAGCTTTGTTGCTAACCCGAATGCTCAAGATTTGACTTGGAAAATTTATTTTACTGACAGTATTAGCGCGATAATAGTATCATGTTTATTTCTGATTTCATGTATATTGTATAAATATAGTGAGCATTGTACAGCCGTGTGATTAAAATAGTCACACTTATCAGAAACATTGGATAAAATACTTTATTGCTTCCAACTTTGCTAAAGTTTGGCCCTTTAATGTTCTGACACAAATGTTGCTCGTTATTGAAGAGAAAATGCTAGTTGAAAGACCCACTTAAAAAACTGACCACAGCACCACTTAACAGCCTTGAAATTAAATGGAACATCGGTTTAAGCTTTTTTTTTTTACCAATATCATTGCCCAACTATGCAAATGATCTTTGACTGAATAAACACAACATTCCACAAAACTACAAAGTGATGAGATTTCTGATTTTAGAAAAGCAGACAAACGTGCTTTATAAGGCAGATGTGTTATAGACTGCAAAAGTGCAATGCTACTCACAATAAGCTATTCATTTATTTAATTATAAACATTGATTTATCTATCTGTCTGGTCCAGAATTTTACATAACACTATAATTGTAATAAACTGGAGCAAGTAAAAAATCATTATTTACTGATTCTCTCTAATGCAGCATTGTATTGTATTCAGCTACTGTATTTATACTATAGCGTTCTTAATGTTTATTTCAAACCATTAACCTGGACCTGATTTCAGATGAGCTTTTCAATGTTAACATTAATGAAAAATGTAAATGTAAAAAAAAGCATTGGCAGGTATTACCCGATTCAGCGCTTCCAAGGTAATTTTAGCCAAATCGGATTTTTCTAAAGAGATTTTGTCTGTTTTTAAAGAATTCACATCTCATAAATCTATACCTATTTTTGTGACCTAGTTTTGATTGTCCACATACACTTTCTAACATGTAATTTATTTCATTCATATTACAGCAACAGTATCAAAGTGCTCTTTTTTGGGCTGATAAAGTAGCGTCATTATCCCATGGTAAGTGTCAAAATCAGTTGGGACTGTATTAACTGCTAGCATACAAATTTGTTTAATAAACACTGCGTTCCTCATGAACACAAATGTTCAATTATGTAACCTGATGCATGCTGGATTTGCAACTTTATTGTATATTGCTATCTCTAAATACTATTCAAAAGTGCGGGGTTTTCTGTGTGTGGTTTCTATGTTGCTATACTACTATATCACTTCTACAAACCAATAGCTTAATATAGTTTCCAATCGTGTTCTTATTATGCTATCCTTGCTAATGATGTTCAAATTTGTGTCTTTATGTCTTACTGAAAGCATTCACCTCGCTCCTCTAAAGCGCCCCGTAGGCATTGGACATTGGATTCGTTTTTGTGACCATCTTGAAAGTTGGTAACCACTGAGTCAAAAATGTTCCAAGCCAACTTTTCCTTCCTATTCACTTTCTTGGAAAATTTGCTGCACTTTATGATCTTGTTGATTTATGGCTCGACAATGTCACCAGATTTGACCTTTGTGTCATCATATTCTGTCACAAATCTTGCTTATTTGATACTATTGCAAATTTGTGCAGAGATATTCCGAGAGTCTTGCCAAAAGCTATTTCAGTGAGTTAGTGAAATAACTGACTATATGACTTTGTAGGCAGGACATAGGCATTGTACAAGTTTATGTTTAAGATAACTGTTTATACTAATATATAGCCATCTGTGCAGTCACAGCATGTACTAAGCAATTGTGAATAGTTTTTGATAGCTTTCACACAAAAGCAAAAATTAATGGGAATTATATATTTTTTCTAATCATTTTAGGCACAGGGAATTAGGAAAACACACAACTTCTTGTAACAAATAATATGTGTAAATTATGTTATTGTAACAATTTTTTTTAAACAAAATGCTTCTCATTAAAATAAAACCTTTCATTGATTCTCCTAAATCATGACTACAATCACTTGTTAATGTCATTTGTTTAAAATCATGCTAAATCAAATTACGTTGACCCATCAAATCATGGAATATATTGGTTGTCCTGTAGTCTACAATAAGTCAAATTTTAAATGTAGGATTTATTTAGCATTTTCCATACTGTCGGATATGTCAGATAGAAGCATGTAGCCTAATACATGTTATTTATAAAACAACATATATTAATTAGTAAAATTAATCTTTAAGAACTTTGTTTATTCTCATCAGAAGACCCTCAAGACATTTATTGGTTAGCACAGTGTCTTTACCTGACTTCACAGTACCACAGAGCTTCTCACGCCCTAAGGTCTCGCAAACTCGATAAGGTAGGAATGGCTGCTTGGAGCATTATTTTTATTTTAATTTTAATTATGCTTGCATTCCAGTATCTAACATTTTTTTACAGCTCAACTTAAGATTATAATGAACTAATATGTTGATACTTTGATTTGATTTATTTTTCATAGTTATATGCAGCTTGTCAGTATCTTGCTGCACGGTGTCATGTGAGTATTTGAACTAATGTCATTAGTATCTAAAACATTTTATTACAAATTAGCTTTTGTATGTTTACCTATGGGCCAACCAAATTATCATTTTTTTCATAGTATGCTGCCCAAGAATACCAGCAGGCCCTTGACATACTGGACATGGAAGAATCAGCAAGTAAAAAGTTAGTGGAGAAGGGTGTGAAAGATGAAAACAGCACCAGAGAAACTGCCAAAGAGTGGGAAATGTCACCGTCTTCTGTAAGTTTGGTTGTGAATTAAAATTTTGAGCAAGGCAACAACTCTGAACTGCTTCCCAAGTGTTGTTGTTAGGGCTGTCCACTGTGCTGGCCATGCATGCGCACTGCCGGCACATGTTCGTTCATAAATGTTTCACTTCATGAATTGGATTAAACGAAAAGAATTCATTCTGAATCTGAAATTGAATTCTAAAACAAGATTTTTACCCCACATTTGCTTCTTTGTTTATTTTTTCTGCATTTTCTGCATTCAGCCTAGAGTGCTGAGTGTATGATGTTATCAATTAATCAAATGGTTACATGTTACAGTTAATCTAAGAAGTATTATATTCTACATAGAACAATTGACATCTGGTTTTGAATAGGATTGGTTGATTAGAATGTTTAGATGATTCCAAATAATATTAGAATTCCAAATCCCACCATTTCTAATTTCATTTAGTAGATATTAAAAGCTAAGGTAAAAAGTTAATATTGAACTCAGTTTTTGGTTGAGATTATGGGCTGTTCTATTATATTTTATAAATATGTGTAAAACATATACTTAATAATCAAATAATTTACCACAGTAAATAGTACAATTTCTTCAGCTGTGTCAAGTATTTTCTTTGTATTTCATATCTATTTAGGAATATTAATGGCTTTGTACTTTGTTCCCCTTTTCTGTGATTGCACTCATGAAGAAAAATGTGGTTGTTTTAAATATTTAATAATTGAGTTGGCACATCAGCTTCAGTGCTTTGGACATCCTGTGGTTTTGCCTTTCAGATCAGCAGTTCAGTTTGTCTCCTACGGGGAAAGATTTATGATGCCATGGATAACAGACCTCTTGCCACATCCAGCTACAAAGAGGCCTTGAAACTGGATGTTTACTGCTTTGAAGCCTTTGACCTTTTAACATCTCATCATATGCTTACCGCTCAAGAGGGTGAGACAAAATTGAGCACATTTTTTGTGTGTCCTTTATCTTGTTTTATCTACTTTACTGAGTTTGACACATTATTTCCCTTTGCCATTTCAGAGAGAGATTTTTTGGATTCCCTTCCTTTTAGCCAACAATGTACCATGGAGGATGTGGAGCTTCTACATTTTCTTTATGAGAATAAGCTGAAAAAGGTGAACATTTTTCGTAATAATCTAGGTATTAACATATCTGGAACACCCAATTTCATAAAATATTGTTATAGTTCGTAGATATACAGCTCTTCCATTATTACTGGCTTGAGAATGCTTGCTTTTATTTAGTGGGAGGAGAAATCACACAATAAGTAGTACATCTTTTGAATGAAATCATGTATTCCCCTGTTATTGGCATCCCTGGTGTTTGTACTTTGTACAATTTCTTTCTGCCAACAACACAGCACTTAATCTTCTCCTGTAAGTCTTCACAAGATGGGAGAATACAGAAAGCGGGATCATTCTTTCTAAATCGTCCTGGGTCCTTTTTTATCCACTCTCCTCTTAGGCTCACTCCACAGCTTTTATATTGAGTTGAGGTTTGAGGACTGAGATGGTCATGAGAGGAGCTTGATTTTGTACCTTTTTGAGTAGATTTGCCCACCAGATTCTAAATCTAAATGTTTTTATTTTCATGGAGTTCATGGTCCCATGTATCCATCCAAGATTTACAGATCCTTTGAAGGAAACAGGCCCACAGCATCACCGTTCCTCCTCCATACTTAACAGTGAGATGCTTTTCTGTGTACTTGTATTTGGTGTTACACCAAAAAGCTCTATCTTGGTCTCATCTGGCCATGTTTATTTGGGTATTATAATGTTCACACTACCATGCCTGGGATCCTTGCAGTCAGGAGTCTCTTGATTCAGTGTGGCGTTCACATTACACGAGTGATCCGTGACTGGAATCGTAGGCTATTTTCTCTGCACTTGTAACCCATGTTTTTTAATGAAATCAAATGCGAGAAGTGAGATGGGTAAAAACAAAGCACTTCTAAAAATGTATTTTAACAATGTTATCAGTCAAATTGCAGAAATAACTGGTGCATCTTATTGAGCCACCATCGTACCTTGATGCACCACTCACTCTGAAATAAGATAAATCTTGACTAGCCAGACCACACCATTAAGTCCAACCTTTATTCTCCCTAACAAATTAAAGTAGTTTTTCCTGGTTAGTCTCACTAATGTCACTTTTTTAAGCTGTTTATTGCCAATTTCTGAAATTCCATTAGCATTTTGTTTGTGGAAATGCTATTATTTCTTACTTCCACTAATTTCACCAAACATTTAATTGGTTACTGACAAGAAGTTTTAAAATCTCAGTTCTGATTAGCTTACTGTTTAAAACATTTTTAATTGCTAGCATTTGCATTCTTGTTTTATTATTAAAATATATATGTCTTAATTTTGTTGACAGTATAACAAGCCTAGTGAGATGGTTGTTTCGGACATCGTAAATGGTCTACAAGACAATTTGGATGTAGTTGTTTCTCTAGCAGAACGGCATTATTACAACTGTGACTTTAAGATGTGCTACGCTCTCACTTCTATGTAAGTAAAAAAAAAATATATATTTTGAACCCCTTAGGAGGGATAAACTGATAATAATTATAAGTGTTCATTGTGCTTAAAGTGAGGTCTATTACTACATGGTTTGTTAAGTTTGGTGTGGAGGAACACCTGTAGTCCTACAGAGGTCTGACTTCTGCTTCATATATTTCTTACCCAATTTCTTACTTTTGGAATAAATGGAATTGTGATTGAGGTCCAGTGTGCATTTTTTTTATTTTACAAATGAACGGACACACGTTCACATGTTAAATCTAGATTTTCTGTATAGTGTTATGATGAATATTTGGCCGTGGTGGTTAGATAAGTATAGAAAATTCTTGATTTATTGTACTTAAATGTCTCTATAGTAAAATGAAAACTAGAGATTATCATATTAACTCATTTTGAAAGAATTTCTTTTTAGTCAGATTTGTGTGACCAAATTTGTTCAGAATTGTAAATTTATTATCAAACCATGTTCCATCTTTAAATAATTAAGGAACATTTTATCTCGTTTTTTGTAATAATAATATCTTAATATATTTACTCTTACATTGCATTTCTGTAAAATAAACAACAAGAAAAACAACATTAGCATTCTGAAAGTTTCTATTTGGCTTTCAGAATGAAATTCCATCTGAGAACATTTTGTTTGAAGCCTCAGAGAGATACTACAGAGAGACTAGAAGAGGCATAGTATTGCATAAAAGTGGAAGTCCTTGGACACATCCCACACTGATGGCTTCATTGCAGATCGTGTCAGATGATTCATGCCGCACAAGTCCAATGCTTTAGCTCATCGAGGTTGCATCATTAGGGTGTGCCTGAGGGAGACTGTGGTACCTCCAGTGGAGTGGCCTGCACTTATTGAATTCCATGGAAAACTGTCACTGTGTAGAGTCACACAGTGTAGTGCGTGAACGAGTTCAAAAGAATGCGTTCATTGAACACGCTCGTTTTTTCATGAACGTTGAACTGAACGCAACACATTTTTTAAAAAATAACTTGAACGTGAATTAGTTCACATTTTGTGTCATGAACGACAGACATCACAGTAAATGAACGTTGGGATTTGTCTTTCATTGACAACTGAGTGACGTCTGTTTTCTCTTGAAACGCAACGAGAGAAAGTTCCTCCCTCCTTTAATTCTCACTGGTTCTTCCCTCATGTATGCGCAATGCATTGTGGGCAACGTAGTGTCCGGCTGAGAATAGTTAACATCCCAGCTAGTTAATAACATACTGGCTTCCGCACTACGTTATCCATGATGCATTGCAGCAGAGCTGGGTAGGCATAGCAATGCTGCGTAGCAGGCAAAGACGAGAGCGCGGTGAGCTGGAGCAGAGTTTCAAAGAACATATAGTGATTTCTAGCTTGTAGTGTGAAAATAAGTATTTATTTGAATATCTCCCGAAAAAAAGTAAAATAAACTAAACTTTAAACTAGTTCAGAACTAAAATTGTGAACTTTGAACGTTAGCTGTTCATTTTGAGCATGTATGAACTGAATTTGAACTAGTTCAGAAAAGCTGTGAACTGGCACAACACTGCCCCTCACCATGTTCATGTGTGGTGCTATGCACACGTCCTGAATCTGGTTCTCTCTGATACCACTGAAACTGTGATTGAGAGTGGGTCACTGTTTCATCTTCTTGATGAAACTGCAGTATTTATATGGGAAATAGAAAGCCACCGCAACAGACACAGGCACATAGCACCCATTGGAGAGACGCTTTAAAGAAGATGTTTGGCTCATTTGAAAAACCCCAAGTCTGTCTTTACCATGCCAGGAGAGACATTCAGCGATGCATTGAAAGTCTATGAGGTAAAAGTCCACAACCAAATAATGGATACAGCTATTGAGGCCATTCAGAGAAGATTCCTGGCACATGGCAGCCTACATGCAGACTTATCATTTCTGGATCCTAAAAACTTTCCACAAATCGAAAGAAAATCTCTTCCTGATTTTGCACTCCAAGATTTCAGCCAGTGCCTGATTAAATTTGACAGTTCAGCAACAGTTAACAACCTGCAGTCAGAACTGAAAAGCTTGGCAAGCCAGTGGGAAAGGCTCAAACAATCACTATTGGAAGAATATGCACCCAGGACTGTGGAGGAAGAACCTGACGGAAACAAGGAAGAGATTAAAATGATCAACAAAAGCTGTGCCTATTGTAAAAACTGCCCCTGTGTTGCTACCCAATTCTACTCAGATTCAACTTGCTCACACTTTTGCGTATCATCTTCTTGGTCTTGCAATCAAGTATTTACTGACTCTCTCAGTGACACAGGTAACCTGTGAATGGTCATTTTCGACCCTCAAATATATTAAAAGCAGACTGAGGAGAAGCTTATCTGCAAGCGAATTAGAGGCTTTTTGTTAGGAGTAAGCCTATTCCCGTGGAGGCCACCAGGGGGAATAGGCAACCGATAGTTCCGGGAAACCGGCAAACTACAATCCCTAGAAGATTCAGGGGTAATCAGCGGCAACGACGCGCACCTGACTAAAGGGTTATTTAAAGGAGCACCGAGCAAACTTCTGTGTCACACCCTCTCTCTGTGCACTTCCTACACGGTGCTTTGTTAGGGATCGCGGTTGTAGCGGTGTCGAGTAGTAACCCGCGAGGTAATATTTGTATTAGGTGCTAGGGAAAGCTTTATTTCCGGGTGTGGCCAAGGATCGGCCGACGTAATCGTTTGGTTTCAGTTCCGATTGTCAGAGCGCAGATCTGAGTCGCGTTAGAAGCGCCAGAGGGAAATCTGCGCATGCGCATCGGATTCGCACCCAAGCACCTCACTTCCTTGTGTCCTTATAAACATGAGGAGGTTTATAATGCCTTTGACTTTTATAAGACTTTGTAGAGTTGCGCGTTTCTCTCGTTTAGAGCGAGCACAGTCTTAAGTCCATTAGAGAGAACACAAGCACTGGGTAAGCTTGTATGCTGATGCGCCACCCCGCAGTGTAAGTCGTAGGTGGCGCCTGTGATAACTCTAAGTGCGGGGAGTGGAGATCATCTGATCGAATCCCGCAATCGTACGTGCATGGATTTTGGCTTTTCTTTTCTTTATAGTTAATCCTTTCTTTTAGCATGTGCATTTTAGTTATACCTTATTTTCTGTTGGGCCTGGGCTGGCCCGGTGTAGCTTTTCTTTGAATTCTTTACCCGCGATACTGAATCCTCTTTTACCCTAGTGGTAATCGTAACACTTTTATGTTAATGGACACAGAAAAGGACATCCTCATGGGCTTGGACACAGAAACTATCAATGACAGAGTTGCAGAGAAAAGTGAACTGCTCCAGAAGCTCATACTACACAGATTTTTTTTTAATATTAACACCAGTTATAATATTCAGTGAAATGTAGTAAATGTAGTATTTAAATGACATACAATTGATGGTGGGACTCACATAACAGCTCACTATCATAGATTCCTCTTTTTTTTCTCTTCAGAAGCCTTTGTCTAAGGTTTTCTTGACTGTTCGTTTTCAGAAAGTAAGCAATATAAGTAAAAAATGTATTTAGTTGTAGTTATTTTTCCTTACTGTTTTTAAAGTTTTTATTATTAACACTAGAACTACCAGGATTTTCCTATACCCCCTTTTTCTACCAGAGACTGCCAAATGGTAGTGGGGGGGGGGTAATTTGCATCCCATTAGGCCATCTTTTGTTATGTACATCAAGCCACTACTAGGTGCTAAACAGGGGGATGGGTGACTATGTGAACTATGTTGACTGAAAAGCTCTGACAGTCACAGCAGACAGACTTTCAGGGTCTTTACAGTTTAGTTCAGGGCAACAATAATATTATCAATATTATTATATATAACAATAAATATTTTGGTACTTTGGCAGTTTTCAATCTGTCAGTTAAAATCTGACCTTTAGCTATTTTGACCAATCATCAGTGAGAAAACAATCCAAAATTAGTACAAAGGAGGCAGACTTGAGATGTTTTGGAATTATAGTTCAAATAATGTCTTCGTGTAAGTTTTAGAATAAAGAGAAAGATGACTGCATACATAGGAAAAGTTTATAAAGGTCAAAAATTTTATATAATAAACTGCACCAAAGTAATTAGCTTATCTGGTTACATGCGGAGTGAAATAAAATAGAATAAACATTTCTCACTGTAGTACACTGTATGGCAAAGGTTTACAGTACACAGCAGGCTTTGGACATGATCCTCAACCATGTGAACCCCTGTGACTCTGATGGAGAAGAAATTACTATTGATCAGAGCAGTGACTCTGAAATCTCTTCTGGTAAGATTTCCTACATTTTCTATTTTTGTTTGCCATTTATGACTGTTGTGATTTTGGAAGAGATACACTGCAAAAAAGTATAATCGTGATAAGTTAAAATTGCTCAAGAATAGTATTCTATTTTCATTTGAGTAATTTTGACTTAAAACAAGATAAAATGTCCTGATGAGATTATTTTACTTTTGGTTTTAAAAAGATAAAAATGTCTTTTTTTACAAGTAGCTGAGGGTTGGGATTTTTTTGTATAAATTTATGTAAAAATATTTTTACCTATTGGCAGTTTTTCAAAAGACAAAACTACTTAAAATAAGGTTA
>JAOTRQ010000031.1:1606795-1631882 GCA_028565875.1 Hoplisoma paleatum
AAAGGTAAAACTTCACAAATATGTATCCCGGTCTAAATGGTATTTTTAGTCGATTAGTTGAAGTAAATGACGACCACCGGTCGACCAGCAAAATCCTTGGTTGTGGACAGCCTTTGTGATTTTTATTGGGATTATGTGCTTTGGTCAGGTGAGACCAAGATGGAGCTTTTTGATAAAAAACACTCTAAGTGGGTTTGGCGTCACACCAAAAATGAATATGCAGAAAAACATATTTCTGTTAGATATGGGGAGAATCGGTGATGCTGTGGGTTTGTTTCTATATTAAAAGAAACTGGGAACCTTGTGTGGATGCATGGGATCATGAACACTCTGTAATATCAGGGCATTTTAAATCAGAATCACTGGGTCTTTAGACTCTCTATACATCTTAATTCAATCAAATCTATTCAAAAATGGTTTCCAAGGAACAAAAAAGTTGCTCATGACCATCTTAGTCCCCGGATCTTAACCCAAAAGAGTATTTGTGTAGTAAGCTGAAGAGGAAAGTGCATAACTGAGAACCCTGGATTGGACGATTTAGAGAGATTGAGGAATGGTTGGAGATCCCTCTTTCTGTATTCTTGTGAAGATGTATAGGAGAAGATTAATTGCTCTTTTGTAGGTAAAACACCAAGTAAGTTAGTAAGTACTAACACCAAGGGTGTGAATAATTGTGGCACACATGATTGCATTCAAAAGATTTATTTCATATTATGCATTTTTCTCCAGCAAATAAAGGCTCTTGAATTAAAGCTTAGATTTTATTTTTTGCATTGTTGTATTATTTTTTTATAGAATTTATTAGAAGCCAAAAACACTTATGAACCAGAGGAGCCAATAATTATGCTGGGCACTGTATGCTGCATTTGCATTTCATTTGTTTATATCTTGTATAGCACTTTAGGAGAAAACTCCATAAAGGTGCTATATAAATTAACCTTTACCTACTATACTTTTCTTTACAGAATTGTTTTATCTCGCTCATAAACTAGTGGATTTATACCCAAATAATCCAGTAAGTTTTATATTTAACAAAAATGTACTGTGCGCGAAAGTAAAATGTCTAAAATGTTGAAAAATAATTATTCCTAGGTGTCATGGTTTGCTGTTGGGTGCTATTATCTCATGGTTGGACATAAAAATGAGCATGCACGGCGGTACTTAAGGTAAGTCTACTGATTTAAAAAACAGGAGTTGTTTATTATTTGTTGTACTTATGAGCTGCTAATAACTAAAATGTCATCTTTGTAGTAAGGCTACAACTCTGGAGCGCACATATGGGCCCGCATGGATAGCATACGGTCATTCATTTGCTGTGGAGAGTGAACATGACCAGGCCATGGCAGCTTATTTCACTGCTGCCCAATTGATGAAAGGGTATATAATCTCTAATTTATGTTCACATCTAAGGCATTTTTTTATTGCTTGAATCGGAAGCATTAGAACATGTAATAAGCGCAAGTTACATGCAAAAGCTTGTTTTGAATCAGTAGTATGGACTACGTTGACATGCTAACACAAACAATGTGCAGCTACCAGGAAAGCCAACTACAAAAAATATAACAAAATATAAACCTGTTGAAGCCATGTTTCAAAGTACTGGTTCCTTGATGCTCTGTTGGTGCAGCGGTTAAATACACTAAATAAACAATATTTGACTAACCGTTTATCATGTCTAGCATCTCATCTTCTCCCGGCTGCTGGAGAACACTAATCTCCTCCATTGCCCCATTACTACGGCGCTCCTCTGATCGGGGCTCATCTGGTCTGGCTTTTTTTGGTCAGGGCTCCTATGATCAGGGTTCTACTAGTTGCCGTTTCCTTTGATCGGCGCTCCCGAAGCAGTGGCTCCTTAATCTAAGTATTTTAAGTTTTTCAAATCGCTTAATTATCTCCAGCATCTCGTCTTCAGCCGGCTGAAGGAAAACATTGCTCAGCTACATTGCTCCAATAATATGGGGATCATCTGCTTCAAGCTTGGACTCCCAGGTAGGGAGTTTGATAGGGACCTTATAACTAATGTTTCTCCTCACCAAGCTAGCAAAGGTCATTACTGCATTAAACTTTGTGTTCTGTTTTTATATCTATTGCTTGCAAATGTAGTTTGTAATAACTGTTTGTTTACTCCAATTAGTTTTTCATTAGTTTTCATTCCAAACAAGGTGCCACTTACCTGTGCTGTATATTGGACTGGAGTACGGCCTTACTAACAACCCCAAGCTGGCAGAGCGCTTTTTCAGCCAGGCTTTGAGCATCGCTCCAGAGGATCCCTTCGTCATTCATGAAGTAGCTGTGGTGGCCTTTCAGAACGGAGAGTAAGTACAATGTATGTTCAATATCTATTGTGTGAAATTGTCATGGCTGAATGGGTTAAACTACCACATCACAGCACGAAGTTCCTGTGTTTGAAAGAAAACCCAAACCGTCCTGCCTAAGAATCAAAGTCCTGGAGCATGCAGCGAGGTAAATTTGAGAAACCCTGTAGGTATCTGGACTCTTGGCTGCATATTGTTGTTTGGAGGGTTGTGTTAGGAAGGAGATTAAACAAAGCTATGCCAATGCAGATCAAGATTGTGGCGACCCCTAACGGGAGAAGTGGAACGATGAAAATGAAGAAGTATTAAAATGAGAAATTATAAATTACTTTACTAATATTCTTTAATATTTTGTTTCAGCTGGAAGACAGCAGAAAAGTTGTTTTTAGATGCATTAGAAAAGATCAAGGCTATTGGCAATGAGGTATGTGCAAAGTTGTTCAGTTATTGAAGCCCTAATTCAGTTATATTAAATTAGGCTTAGTAGGCTTTATGTTACCTCCCTAACATTTAGCAGACATTTTTAGACATTTTAGTGTTTTACAGTACAGTACACAGTCTGAACAGTTGAAGATTTCCTCCAGGGTCCAGCAGGGGCAACTTGACAATCCAGTATCTTAACCACTTGGTTACATATACTCAAGATTCAAGCCACCGCAAATGTTGACACACACACACACGCACGCACACACACACAGAGAGAGAGAGAGTGTGCGTGTACATGTTGCTGTTAATTTATTATTTTCTGTTACTGTAATAAAGCTTGATTCTTTAAGTCTTTTCAATGGATGACTTGGCTTCAATGTATATTGAGGCTGAAAAATATCTGTTAAAGATTTGTCGATTGTGTTTTGTGTTACAATTGGTGACTTAATTCACTAAATTTACTATATTTTATATATTCAATTTACAATATTTTATTTCCTAGGTAACCGTGGATAAGTGGGAACCATTGTTGAACAACCTAGGTCATGTCTGTCGAAAACTCAAGTAAGTGTACAGAAACTTGCCAAATAGGTTTAATCTACGTATTTGCTTTAATACGTATTTGCTTCATTGCTGCCGTGTGCATTTTTACTTTTTTTCTACACACTACCTCCTCATCAGGTTCAGTACTTTCTGACAAGGACACAATGACAAACAGACCAATTAGCTAGAAGGGGCATGCTTCTAAAATGTCATGAAGTGGTAGTTTTAATGAAGAGCATCTAGAGAATGTTGTGCAGTGAATCCCTATCCTATTGTTTACCTGAATGCTTAGTCCTCTTCAGGTCTCTCTGCATAAACAGTACTTACTCAATAAAAAGTCTACATTTTAATTACAGTACATGATGAATTATTCATTCCTACTTGCTTTATGCAAGTGCTTATTTTGGATCGAGGTATTCTAATTTGTCTATGTATTATCGTTTAGTGATAAACTACAATTAACATTCAGTCGTAGTTTAAATTTTTAGTATTTTACTTTATAACGTGTGTTATTATGCCATTTACAGTATTGTTTGTTTTCCTTTAGTCCTCCACATGAATAAATGCTAAGTGGTGTTTTCTTTTCCATAGGAAATATGAGCAGGCACTAGAATACCATCGCCAGGCTCTAGTTCTTGCCCCTCAATACGCCTCTACCTACTCAGCCATCGGCTATGTTCACAGCCTTATGGGAAACTTTGAAAGTGCGATTGACTATTTTCACACTGTAAGTCTAGTTTCCAATTTTTCATTGTTTTCCTAATTGGATTTCTATAATTTATTTTGAAATTTCACTTCCCAGAACAGAAAATGATATGCTTCCAGTACATTTATCCACTGTGCTTGCTATACTTGTTTTTCCGTTTAAATAATCGTTTTTTTTAAATAGTAAACAGTCTGGTTTAAATGTAAGTGATTTGTCAATTATATAATGTAATGTTTGGTTTTTTCAGTAAAATACTTTATTTTATCTTCTGATTAATTTGTTGTAAATTTGTAAACTAACCATTGGCGCTTAGTAAACGCGTTCTGATTCAGAAAGTCCTAAATAGTAATTAACAATACAGTTTTGTTCAAAATAATAGCATTGTATTTAAAAACGTGAATAAAGTTAAACTTATCATTTTTATACGAACCAGTGCATTGACAACACTGCACATTCTATTTTAAATCAAAACTTAAACTCAAAAAATCTCAAACTCTTCATAAACTTGGACGTGCTTGCATATTCAGCTCTCCGGTTTTCTGTGTTAAATAACAATTATTAAACAATAACTAATATTTAAATTTAATATTTAGATCTCTAAATGTAGTTGTATGAAACAGTTTCTAAGAACTGCTTCACATCTGTGTTTCCTGGATCTGTCAATTTTTGGCAGTGGCACCTGTGAACAAATTCCACTAAATTCCTTTGCATTTCTTGGTTTGGCATCTCTTAGATCACCCTACAGGTTTTGTATTGGATTAAATCTTCAGAGCAAATTTAAACCCATTTAGGACACACATTTCTTGCGTATTTCTTGCTGGTAAATTGGCTTCACTTATTCATCTTCTGTTCTCACTGGTCATTTTAGATGTCAAGTAAATATTGAACAATATCCAATAATAAAAAACACCATCTGGTGTTCTTTGATCTATTATAAGGTGATCAATATTCTATTTCCTTTCATGTATTATTTTATTGTACCAATTATTTAATCAGTAGTTTCACGCTGTATCGTTCAGCTGTGCTACGACCAACATGTACTACATTTGCCAAGATCATTATTTTGAATAAGCCAATTTTTATCAATGCTTTGATTATGTAGAATGAACTGCATGCATGTTTTTGTTTTTTGGTTTCAGTTCTCTTCTCACTTTAAATTAAAAGTTAATCACCGTCATGTTTACGAGTCTGACATTTTCCACTTTATATATTCAACCTGCATACTACATGTGTTCTCAATTGCAGGCACTTGGTCTGAAAAGGGATGACACATTTTCTGTTACAATGCTAGGCCACTGCATTGAGATGTACATTGGTGACTCGGATGCATATATAGGTAAGTTCAAATCTCCCGCACTATAGGAATCTGCATATTTGTGGGTTATTTTGCACATAAATGGATTTTCATCGTTCTGGTTTGTATTATTGTGCTCAGATGTAACTGCTTTTTCCCTCATAGGAACCGATATCAAGGACAAAGTGAAGATGATTCCCAATACAACTGCTATGAAAAAGATACTTAGCAGCACGGCGACAGATGAAAACCAGAGCCAAACACAGCCTCAGGAGGACAGTAGTGTTATGTCACTGGAGACACCACCTGCAGATGCCTTCCAGCGCTTTCTCCTAGAATGTGACATGCGCGAGAATGACATGATGTTAGAAACCTCCATGTCTGACGCCAGTACGTGATGATGGTAATGAGACTTGAAATAGTCTAAAATGACTGATTTAAGAAATGGTTGCTCCGAGGAAGACGGTGTATGCAGAACTCTCCATATAAAACAAGTCTTTATTTACATTGTTTTGCACTTACATTTTTATTGCAAATAAATGTGCTAAACTGTTTGAAAAAAAGTTTCATTGTTTTTTTTTTTCTTCAGGAAACCTGTATTAGATTCTATTCTATTAAAACGTTTCATGCAAAGATTTTTCTTACAGGTAACTGCTCCCTTGTATTTAATATAATTATTTTGTACTTTAATTACCATTATTAGTCAGATGTACCACATTTTTTGTATACAATTTATATTTAGTGCTATGCAGAAATGACTAACCTCTTTAAAGGGCATCAATCCTATTATGTTAAGTTGCGTTGTACATGTGTATAGTGATTATAAAAAATGGATTTTGTTTCTATCCAGTATTCAAATATTGATATTCCTCTGGTAATGATTCAAGTATTGTATTTTTCTAAGGTGTTTCATCATCCCAGTGTGCTAATGAAATAGCTTTTTGCTAATGAAATTAGCTTTATCTTCTCCTTGTACATATTTTCATACAAGTTATTGGATACAAATTGGTATCAAGGTCTTTGTATAGAAAGTTTGCATTCCTAGCTTGTGAGGGGTCAATATCTCTGTAATCCTAAATTTTCAATTTGTGAACATTGACTATTTGCACTCGTTTTACTACAATGGTGGATGTTATTTTTGTATCTTCAACTACACTACACAGTATGTCTGTTAACATGTAAAGGCTTCTCAACCTGTCTGTAACTGGATTTCTTTAGAATTTTATGGTTTATGTGGAATATCCTATGCTGTTTAGAATGTTTTGCATAGAACAAACATGAACTCAGGTTGGTTTGAACGAAGACCAATGCTGAGCTTTTTCTTTTCATTAATCTTTTGAACATGCATTTAACACTGTAGTGTATATAATGTATTTGAATATGTACAAACTGCCAAGCTGCTGGTTTGAAGAAACCTTGAGTAAGGTGTCTAAGTGGCTAGGGCTGCCCAAAACGTCGAGCATGTATGCTCACTGCTGCCACCAGTGCGAGTTTATTATTGAGTGTAAATTTTTACATTCACGTTGGTGAAGAAGAAATTCTAAGTTATATTACTTAGTGGATATTGGAGATGCGTCCCTTGAAGGATTTCGACAGCACTGAGGGTGTTGCTAAGGATTTAGGGGCCCATGAAATGATATCACTGTGGGTTTTGATGAAAGACAAATTCCCTCTATAGGTGCATCTCAATTAATTACAATATTAGAGTTTATTTCGTTCAGTATTGCAATACAAAAAGTGAAACCCAGTATATTGGGCCTTCTCGAAAGTAGGGAAAATGCACTCAGTACTTGGTCGATTATGCTTGAATTACTGTATCAATGTGACATGGCATGGGGGTCATCAGTCTGTGGCACTGCTGTGGAACATTACGGTCCCAGTAACACTACTGGCTGGGTTACCGCCCATGCGGCACAAACTTTATAATGGATATAGAAGGTGTGGTTATGCATTGCCAGCCAACTCTGTTTTTAAAACGCAGCTGCACACAACCACACAGTCCAAATATTATTATTGACTGGCTTTTATTGAGACTGGTGTTTGTTGTGTTATTTAATTTAAATGACATTGACTGTGACTGTTTCAACGTAGATAAACTTGCAGAAATATTGATGATGGACATTTAACCATGGGTCAAGCACTTTTTTAACTACATAAGAAGGTTAAAACTCATTGAGCAAGAATGTGGATCTTTGTCTCTTGAGCATGACTTATATAATCATTTTATTTTTATAGAGTGCGTTAGTCTAACATCACATCCTACCGGTAGTAAACTCTCCTAGAAGAGTGTGATATTCGTTTTATTTTTTGTTTACTTTTATATCTTGATTTTTTTTCTTCTTTAAAACATGTTAACAATACTGGGTTCCTTTTCTCCATAGTGAGTCTTTTCCTCAACCACTTACTCAGCTGTGGTGCCGCCTCTACATTAGAACGTCATGGCTCTTTGATCTGAGTAACTAAAAGGCGATAAGAGAGGATTCAGAGCAGGTTTGAGTTTTGGACAATGAGAGCTACTGATACTTTAGCAACAGTAGGAGATGGGCTGCACACCTTCAAAATCCATTTTAACTTATACGCATGAGCATGTGTGTGGAGATCTGGACACATGCTCTACACTCCTGCCTAGTCTCAAAAGCTCGATGTCTACACCAGAAAGACCACTACCTCGACTGCACCTGAACACCAACACCAACGAAACCTTTCTTAGCGGTAAGAGATATTTCTGTTTACACTTTATAATAAGGCTCCCCTTAGAAAAGGTTTATAAATGGGTTAATGTAGGCTTATTGATTAGGTTGTAAATGTCTTACAACTCGTTAATAAGCAGTTATAACGCATTAACGGAAAATTGAACTGTTGCTTGCCCATAGTGATCCCACTATTCTGTAATTTTGAAGCTTTGCTCTTGACAAAAACTAATCTTGCTTTGCCTTTTTATCAGTCAACACAAAACCTGTCAGCTTCATCAGATTAGTTTAACAATCTAATCACCTGATTTAACCATCTAATGATCATTTAAACACCAACAGTATGATTTTGACTCATTAGTGTTAATGCAACATATACAAAAGCATACATGAATTGGCTATATTTTATACATTTTAAGGTCTTAGGCACCCTTCTTTTAAGAGGAGTATCTAACTAGATCTGAGTTTTAACGTGTGCATTCACTATTATTTTTTTTCGTTCAGGGTATAATTTTATCACAGAGAATGCTGCCACACTCAGTTATGTGACCCATAAGCTGCATTGATATATACAGTACATATATAACACGTGAGTCATTGCGTCAATTCTGATTATCTACTTTTGATGACTTACTTGTATTAATTTGTGAGGAAACAACACAATCTCAGTGTTGACAAGAAAAAGCCTTCTTTATGTATCTGCTTCAAACTGCTGCTATGTTCAAGTTGCTGACTATTGAAAACCCCCAGTTACTGCTGACTTTTAAAAAAACAGTTTTTTTCTGAAGCTGTTGAATGTTTTTTAGTACTATTTAGTGGGTAACTACAATACTAAGTGTGCCATTTCTGCAAGTCCTGAATTTGATCCCAATGCAATAAAACTTAAATCTTTGCTGTTTTTAGTGACTAAAAATATTTTAGCAACCTTAGCACTAAGCACATATTGAATACTTCTGGGGAGAGTGCTGAGTTTTCGGAAGTGATTATATCAGCACATCTCAGACTTGTTCTTTTGATTTTGTTTTGTTTCTTTTTATGCTAAATTTCAATCTAACCCCACAGGGCAAACTCCTTCTTCTTAACCAAATCTTTCTGTTTCATTTGCTATTTTACTTACAAATTGTTGACAACCAAATATTTTTTTAAACTTTTTTTTGCATGTTTTTCTGTAATACATTTCCACTAATCGTTATACCAATCCTTGCAAGCATTAACATATTTCAGCTTTTTTACCCTGTTCGCTTGGACATTTTGACAGTCTTCATGGTCTTTAACTGCAAGTTTTTTTAATTTTTAAGACTTCGGATAACACATCATGAAAACCAGTATCCGACAGGCTAAACATGTTGCAATTCTTAGTGCAGTTCTATGAGTATAACATATTGCTTTTCGTTTTTTTGTATTTCACTTAACTGCAGTGCCAAGTCGGGATATGTATGGCCGCTGGGTGAATCAGCAACCACGGAGTCCAGATGCCTGGAGTTCAGCAAGCACGATCAGTCCATTTACACCACGCATCACAGACAACAGTGACTCTGAGGATGAGCCTGCTACTGAAAAACAGTGAATGCTGGCACTCAACTATATTCCCTAAAAGGTGCATATATAAAATGCAATTTCAGGTACTCAACCTTCCCTTGGTTGCTCTAATGTTGGTACCTGCTGTTCAATGATAAAATGTTGAAATGTGATGGACATTTCTTTGTTAGAATTTCTGATTTGAATGAAGTATGGTGCACAATACTACACAAATAATTATTTATAATATGTACTTTAAATACTGTAGAATTTGTTTCAAATTCAATTCAAGATTCACTATTTGCAAGATTATTGTCTGCAGCAAAACTATACTTTTGTGCAATATTTAATAATATAATTTTACAATACATTGTAAACCCTAACAAGTGTATGAGCAGGCCTTGGTGTACATTTCAAAATAATTTCAAATACAGTTTCTTTATTGACCTTACAAATATGCAAGGGTTACAAAACATTTGCTTACATTGCCAATAAAAAACACATTTACTATTTCTGAAAATTCAATTGAATTTGAATGTAACATAACATCTTTTTTATTCTGCACATTGCACATTATGTTGACACTTTTGACAACTCACCCCCATATGTTTTTCAGTAGTTCTACATATTTGTGACAAATGGGTCTACACACAACCTAGTGTCAAACCCTGGTTTTGAGGATTTGCAAATACAGTATTAGGTACAGGCAAATACAGCCTAGGTGGCTAACTCATAGCATATACCTTATTTTTTTCTATCACAATTTCAACTGTACGTTTCTGAACACGAGAGAAAACAGCTCAATCTTCAATACTCGAATACTTGTTCAATAACGTGTACGGTCACGTTCTCGCGGTGTTCGGATTCTCGCGATATTTGCGGTAGGCAAAGGAGAAATGGAGAAATGAGGGCTGAGAAGCAGGAGCAGATGACGGGCAGCAGAGACAGGAGTGTTGTTGAGATACAGTTTAGAGACGCTCAGAGGGAGCATGACAACGCATTAACGAACTCCAAACACAAGGAAGAGAAAAAAGAAATTTTCACAAAGGTAAGGAAACAATTGGCGTAGTTTGTGGTTGGGTTATTGGTTATGGGCTTGGTAAATAATCGAGGATTCAGCACCACTGACAGCACCGCCGCACTGAAGTCAAACCCTCAACCACAAACACCACGAAGAAACCCTGTTTACACGATGCAGCAGTAGTAATGGCCAGTCAACTACATTTGCAATGTACATGTATTCATTTATTCAAAAAATACATTTACTTCGTGTTGTTATTGATTGAAGGACATTTACAGTAATAGCATGAGGTTTAGTATCCGTTCGATTCTTCTGCGTGTTATGTTTTACTTTGTTTTGATGATTGTACTAGCTTATTTATTTCAAGTGAACTATAAATACAAATTTATACAATTAATTGTCGTTGTTTTTACAACGTTTTTAAATATGGCATGGTGAGAGATCATCAAATTTCTTCAGTCTTGTGGAAAAGGTTTTTGATTTTTGACAAATCTTTGTTTCTGGATAAAAGATAAGCATAGAAAATACATGGTAACAGCATAGTTTTTTACACTGACTCAGTCATATGAAGAAATCATTGCAACAAATAGTTAGGAGGGGGGGGGGTGTAACTGTTTAAAAAAAGAAGTTGCATGAAGGAGTGTAACAGAACCATCTGCATTTTAGGTCGTTATGTAAAAATAGTTTATGAAAAATGAACACAAAGAATACAGAAGGGTTAACTGTTGTTAACATTTCAATATTATCAGCCAATTGTTAACACACACATATGTATATAATATAATATTATATATATATATATATATTTATATATATTATTATTATTATTCTTATTACTGCACTTAATTAGACACTGTTTACAATTGGAGGGAGTGACAGCAGGAACGGCCAATCATACGTTAGCAAAACGAGCCAATCGATGACCTAGTGGGCGGTCTAAAAAGAGACGGGCTTTCGCTTTTTTTTGGTCTGAAGATGACTTTATGAAAAAGATATTTCTGTGTAGAATTTTTTTTTGCTCCTAAGAGGACGTGGTGAAAAAAAACATTTTTTTACACCTGAGAGGGCTTGGTGAATGTTTTTTTGCATGTCCATGAGAGGGCATTATATCAAGTTGAGAACCTGAGGGCTCACTAAATGATGTGCAGAGTATCACAGCTTACATATAGTCCCCTCTGACATTTTCTGGCCTGCTGCTTGTAGTGAATGCATTTAACCAAACAATTTTAAATTTAATAATAAAAATAATCAATGCACCATTGATACAAATTCCTAAGGCTTTTAATTTAGTTTGGTCCTGCAAAGTAGTTATGTCGATAGACTTTTGTGCTTTTCTGAGCTGAACTCCTCTTAGCATCTTCCTTCTCAACTTGCAAACCATTTTCTTGACATTTGATTTGCATCCACCTGTAACCATGAAGCCGACTCGAACGATTAAATCGAAAGCATTTTGGTATTTGTATCAATGGCTGCCCCATGTCCTCTTTGGAGCAAAGAAACCCCCCCCCCCCATTCACCCAGATCTTTGGAGCAAAAAAAATTTTTCTACCCAGAAATATTTTTTTCACATTTTTTTCATCTTCAGAGCAAAATATATATATTTTTTTCCCCCACTCAGTTTTTTTTACCATGTTCTCTTGGGGGTGCAATTCTTTTCTTCCCATTACTTTTTTTTCTCCTCCATGTTCCCTCTGGGGCTCTGAAGCAGGCGACATAAAACACAGGTGCTGGAGACATAGTATGGTGGCTTTGTGGCTAGCAGAAAGCACTGAAAGCAAGAAGGTTTGGGGGTTGGTTTCCAAGTGGAAGTTTGCTGGGTCTTTCAGTGGATGCATGAGTTCCCTCCAGATGTTCTGGTGTCCTTCCACTGTCCAATGACATGCAGTTATGTTAACTGCAAACACGAAACCTCTTGTACAAATGTATGATTGGCTTTGTGGATGTTTAGTCCATGATTAGGCTGTACAGGGGTTTTCCAACCTTTCACGAAGTAATAATTTGTTCTGTAGATCATATAATGTTTAACATTTGCTGTTATTTTGGGAAATTTGCTGTCATTTTGTTATTTCAACACTAGGTTGTGATTCGACGTCTCCCACCTAATCTGTCAAAAGATCAGCTTGAAGAGATTCTTAGTCCGCTACCACCTTTTGACTATTTTGAGTTTTTTCCTGCTGATCAAAGGTACTGTTATTACACAATCGATATTATGAGAATATATTCTTCAAACTTCAACTTTATGAATTTCTTTGTGTTTTTGTAGCTTGTATCCACATCTTTTCTCTAGAGCATATATCAACTTTAAAAACCCAGCAGACATTGTTCATTTCAGAGATCGTTTTGATGGTTATGTTTTCATAGATAATAAAGGTAAGACTTTACTTTGCAGTTTGACAACTTGCATTTTCATCTACGATACGAATGAATTAAGTATTAATATTTTACTCTAGGTCAGGAGTTTCCAGCTATAGTAGAATTTGCCCCTTTTCAGAAAGTTTCCAAAAAAAAACTTAAGAAAAAAGATGCCAAAACAGGAAGTATTGAAGAAGGTATTTGTGAACATTCAAAAATTAACCATATAAAATATTGGCACATTCACTCAACATTAAGATTCTACATGCAATGTTCCCCCACTAGATCCAGAATACAAACGGTTTCTAGAGAATTACTCATGTGATGAGGAGAAATCAGTGGCAAATCCAGAAACATTACTGGGGGAAATTGAAGCGAAAACAAGGGAGCTTATAGGTATACATGCATTTTTCTTTACTAAGCTGATAAGAATCTTAAGCATTTGGATTTTTGTGTTTTTTTTCAGTTGGATACAATCAATCTTGCTCAAGATTATTATGTGCAAATGTATAATTGTTCTTTTTTTATAATGAATTATATTGATTACTTACAGTTGGTGTTAAGATTCAGATGTTGTGATATTGATTCACAGGCAAATGCATAGTTACAGTACAATTTCTTTTGCACATCTCAGCTGGTTTTGAAATGGGTTCACTCAACCAGGCAGGGTAAATAGCCCAAAAGTGGCTGCATATCAGAATCTGGATGCAAACTTTGGTTGCATAAAGGTGTACTTATTACATTACCATGACCTTTATAGATAGATCAATGGACGGGACATCACAGAACTAAGACAAATTGTCAAAAGAAGCTTTTGAACAACAGGTCAATTCGAGAAAGAAGTTAAAGACTTACTTTTTACTATTTTGCACATTAAGTCCAAAAGACCTATTAACCCATTCCAACCAACTGAGTTCGGTCAACAGACATTTTTGTTTTGTGTTCACAAGTTACCAAAGCTTATTTGAGAATTAGATGGCCATACAGAATCTTTTTGCTTAAGAATGAGTGCAACTATGATTTAGATCAAATTAATAAGGCAGCTCACTGGAAGATTTAGGCTTGATATTTTTACTTTAATTTGCAGCTAAAAAGACAACACCACTTTTGGAATACATTAAGAGCAAGAAGTTGGAAAAGCAGGTAGGGACATGTGAATAATTTAAACTTGATGTTGTGTTGCTTGTAATGACATTAAGATTACAGTTATAAAGTTATTGTGTTCGAAATTATTGTGTATTTCTTTCTATTCCAGAGAATTCGAGAGGAAAAACGAGAGGAGAGAAGACGAAGAGAAATGGAGAAAAAACGGCAAAGGGAAGAAGAAAAACGGAAACGCAGGGAAGAAGAGAGACGGAAACGCAAAGAGGGTGAAAAACAAAAAAAACTATCTGAAAAGGAGATTAAAATTAAGGTATATAACTCATTCACGTTATAATGCTATTTAAATCACTAGATTTTTGACTTATCCTATATATAATTCTAAATTGTGCTGTAGCTTCTTAAGAAATGTGACAGGGAGGATGACATAGAATCAGATCGACTGAAGGACAAAGTGGATAGTGGAGACATGGAAAGGAACAAGTGGGACAAACCTACAGGCCAAAACAAATCAAAGGAACCAAAGGACAAGTATGAAACACTTACTTTATTGCTTATTATTGTAATTTTAATGGTAGATCTTGGAATCCATACAATAATCCATACACAGACAATAATCAAATGTAATGGCTAAACCCATAAATCATATAATCCAAGTTGCTCATGGTCCCAATATATGACAACTTTCAATAATGCACAAAATATCTCACAAATTTAGTTTTCTTCTTTAATCATTAACGTAAAATATGTTGTTATGGTCAAAGGACAAAAATAGGGCGGCATGGTGGCTTAGTGGTCAGCACTGTCGCCTCACAGCAGGAAGTCCCGGGGTCGATTACAATAGAAGTTTGGAGTTTGCATGTTCTCCTTGTGTCCACATGGATTTACTCTGGGTTTTTTCCCACAGTCCAAAAACATGCAGATAAGGCACATTGAAGAGACTAAATTGTCCATAACTGTGTTAGGTGTGACTTATGTATCGTTTGAAACAGCATACTACCAAATACATTAGGTGAGTATTGAAGCCAGTTTGCTGGTGGTCACAGTGGTGCCTCGTTTATTGCACTGCAATATTCAGAAGCAAAATAAAGGCTTGAATGGAGAAGCTGAGTCTGTAGACTAAGGGTTTCAATTTTTTAGCAAAGACAGATTTCGTGAGGTGATGTGTGTGGCCGACCCTTCAGCCTGACATTATTTAAACAATTAACATCAAACTATTAAACTATTTTATAGATGGAATACTTTTCGTTTTTTATTTTTTTAAACCTAAATTACTGTGTCTTTTATATTTGATAGATAAAAATAGGAAATGGTTAATAGGATTAAACATCTAGAGTACTGTGTACTGTAAACATTTATATTCAACATGTGAACAGGAAAATAACTAATAGGTTATAAACTAACTTATAAGGTATAAACTATATAATGAATATACTAACTTATTTGTAATTACAAAAAACCTGAGACAAATGAGAAACCAAGTCAGAAAATTTAAAAAACGAATAAATGAATACAAAATTATTCTAATACTGGTTTGTGAATCTGAATCTAGAAACAAAGAAAGTTGTTTTCAGTTTTCTCCTACATCAGCAATAGAAAAAGAAAAAGGTCCCAAGGATTGAACTTTATTTTGATATTTAATTTCATAACCAGGTTGTTTTCTGCATTTTTGTGTTTTGCGGTTAAGTATGATTTATCTATTAGGTCACCATTGTCACAAAATACAGGTTAGTTTCTTAGACTTACACTGTATGCATGTGTGTGTCACTCTGACTTTTAAACATGTAAGCATTCCCATAGTTCAGGAGAACTATTTACTACAGAACATATTATTACATTATTATATTTTTACTAATTATTATTATATTATACCATTTGTTTCTGACAGAAGATCTGTCTGTAATATTTTTTGTATAATTGTAATTAATGTTTGTAACAGTAGTATTTCCACTTTATTTCATTAGACCATATATATCGTTATTTTCAGTTGATATTTTAGAAACCACTAAAAGTGACAGGGTCATAGACAGCCATGGCTCATCTGTATCTTGTTGAATCATTTACATTTTTAGCATTTATCAGATGGTTTATCCCAAGCGACTTACAGCTACAGTAACAGTCTGACCAATTGAGGGTTAAAGGCCTTGCTCAAGGGCCCAACAGCAGCTACTTAGCAGTGGTGACATTTAAATCGGCATCCTTTGGATTACTAGTCCTGTACCATAACCACTACAACTTTTTATTTTTGGTGAGGGTGGAAGGAGTAGTATTGATTGTGTCTAAGATTGGCCCTTTCAAATTAACTTTAAGATATATAAAATGTTTATGTGATGATGATGTGAAAAGAAAGAAAATTGTCATAATTTTAAGGGTAATCTCAAACAATTTTGATGTGCTTATGTGCATTTTGTTGTATATAGAGCTCAGCCAGAGAGTGATAAGGAGCAGCGGGAAGGCCATGCTCGCAGACAGAGGGACAAGGATCATCGTGGCAGAGAAGAGGAACGCAAGCGGCAGAGACATCATTATGAATTTGACAAGTTCATGCGTCGCAAAGAAGAGACCAAATGGGGCAAAGGCTACTGTCATGACCGAGCCAAGAAAGATGCCCACCACATTGTCTACTCCTATTGCCCTGATACAGGAGATAAGATGGGCAAGGAGGACAGAGATGAAATGGGGAACAGGAAGGAGCGCATTCGCAATAAGGTGAGCAAAAGCTGATTAGGCAAGACTTTTAAGCACTTTTAGTTCCTATTTATTTTTAGTTCCTATTTATTACAGGCATTGGTGCCTGGTATACATAGTATACGTAGTCCACTTGATAACAAACTAGCATGTAAAACTTCATAAGCTTTTTTGTTCACATTTTACATCACAAGCAGGTAGTATTGTGAATATACACTCTTGTCAACATTCATTATTCTGTTAGTTTAACCTTCATCTGTGCAATAAATACATAATAATAATAGTTAGTTTCATCAATAGTTTCATTTTTATATTTCATCTCATCTCATTACATTTTATTTTATGAATGCTGGTGTGCAATACAAATCCTCCTCCCTCCTAGGACTTGTATAGCATACTAAGCTTGAGTTGTAATTGCTGATGTGCTGATGTCAAGGCAGGTAGCTGTGAATTTGGCTGACAGCAGTTTTGGGCTGTTTATTGATGGAAGTCAACATGTCTCTCAGTCTGTGTTAGTGCATCAAGAGAAAAGGACCTCCCAGTCTGAGGGGCCAGACCACATAGGAGGGGCTCTGCCAGCCAAGGTACAGCTAGCCTTTGAGCCTTTCTTCCCAAGGGGAGGGGATACCACACTGATTACTAGTTACGCTGGGAGGCCCAATACATTATCAGCTTAGGTCTTGTTGTTGACAGCAAATGCTGATGTAGTATGACAGTTTAAACACTTTCTTTTTGTACTGATGTTGCGTTTCCTTAAACATTTGATCTTGTACTTACTATGGGTAATTAAAAGTACTACAAGACTACAGAGTCTCAACTTTGCCTTTCTGGCTAAGGCTGAGTGGCACATGAACAACGATTGGCCTACTAGTCATATGGAGGTGGGACTAAGCCAGAGAGTGAGACCTTCTTTCTTATAATTGGTGCAATTACAACCACTGATGGCTGATTGATGGCGCCTGCACAGAGAGCTGAAAGATGACTCAGGGTGTGTCTTTCCGTACACAGTGCTGAGTTGCATTCACAACTGGATAGATGCATATCGCTGCTATCCACATGTTAGATGGAATATGGCTTAGCTATGGTATTTTGTTTAATTGCTGCCTGGGCCAGCATTGTTAGAGAGAATAATTGTTTTAAAAGGGTATTAATAAGTTACACAACAAACTCAACTCACCAACAGCAAGCATTCGCTGTCAAAAACATACGTGGTATTCTTAAATTAAAATATGGACATAGACTAGATCCACAGAGTGGATTGGCAAGTGTTCACTTAAATCCCCTTTAAAGCAAGCCTTTTTTGCTTTTGTCTTCTGTGTCTTTATCTTAATTCCGGACAGGACCGACCTGCCATGCAGCTGTACCAGCCAGGAGCTCGAAATCGCAAACGCATGGGCTCTGGAAACAAAGGCTTCAACTTTAGCACCCTCTCTCCAGAGTCTACTGAACCATGCTATGATCTGGCTATAGGAACAGGCTCAGAGAAGAGTGGAGATGAGTGATCAGTGTTCATGTCACCAGTATGCAGTATATTCATACTAAAAATGAATTCAGCTTAGCATAAATGTTTTCTTTTAACAATAAACGTTTCATAGATTTTAAATATTTCAATTTATTGGGTAGTGCTTACAATATACTGATATACTGGAGCATTTTCCTCAAAGATGACGGGACATGGGTCTTGATGTAAAACCAGTGTTTTAATGAACATAGGATACAACCCTCGTAAATAAATTAATAACTCTTACACTGTATGTGTGATAATGGCCAAACCTGACCATTTTAGTAAAGCGACATACGTAGGTGCAGGTAGGTGATGCTTACAGTCCCACATCCACAACCCTGCATTACATTAATAACCCACAGTCTCAACTACTTCACTTTCCCTGAGAATGACTGTTGCCTGCTGTTTTCATTGTCTCAGCTTGCAAAAAAGTTAGGAAAATTGTGAATAGCGTAATGTATTATGCTCTAATCTGACTTATGGTGAAATTGATGTCATGCAACAATGCTGTTGCATTGTTTTTTGCATGATGTCGGTGTAAGTTTTAAACATTTTGACTAACAAATTGCTAACTGAATTGTTGTATGATTGCAAGAACCACATCACATTTTGGATTAACCAATACATGAACTGTACATAGACGTTTGAATGCTAAGTGACTTCAGATTCAAATTAGCAGCAAAAACACTACCACACCAAAGATTTTTGACATTTAAAAATTCAGCTCCACCATCTAGCTGGGTGTCTACATGAACAGCAATTGGCTGTTGTTCATACAGGATTGAGAAAGCCAGGTACATCTGATTTCTGTTAAACACAAATATGGTTTCATCTGGCTTTGTCGCTCCCCTAACATGTGAAAAGATGTAGTCAACATCAGTAGAAAATATAAAGCAATTGTAATCGGAAATGCTAGAAGTTCAGAAAAGATGATTTTGTGACTTTCACAGCCAGAATTCCCTTATTGTACTGCAACTGACTGGTGGTAAAATGAGGCCTAACCCCAACCTTATGGTCTGTTGTTCAGACTTCAGACTGGCCATATAGTGTACATGTTAGACTTATTCTCATTCCAATAATGACCCATTCCCAGCTTTCAACAATTCCAACTTAAAAAAAACAAATGTTTTTTGGTGTGTTTTATTTAAGTGATTTTATTTTATTTTAAATTCTTTTTATCAATTATCTTTACTGGTTGTATATAACTGTATTATATTACAGAACTAAAACTGTCAAATGTGCAATTATTTGAAATTCACTTTGTAGTGAATGAAGAATAATGTAGTTTGAGGTGTTCTCTGTGTACAGACTTCTGGAATCTGTGTTTTTAATTAGTACTGTGTGTGTTTTATGTTTTTCATTTATATCGTTAGTAAATGTGGACATGTACATGATTCTGATGTTAACCCTAGAACACTAACGCCAGTTGATTTTTACCTGCACAATTTTTGTCATGTTATTGTTATTAAAACAATAAAACAGTAATAGTAATAATATATAATATAAAAATAGTAATAGACTAAAACCATTAAACAAAATGGTACAACCTAGAAAAAAAAATTCATTGTGTTGCTGCGGTCTGAGTTGCTGGGGACTTTGTGTAATTTCAGGTTGCTGATTGATGCCATTAATGGTTTGGTTGATTCTCTCTTCCCATCAATTTTTTTAAGAGGCATGGGTTCGAATGATTTTCATCGACGTTAGTGATAGAGAGTTACATATTTTATGGGTGGAATTTACCCGATGTTAATGTTTGTGCGTTTAAATCAGGTGCTTTATGCCAGGTAAAATATACCCAACGTTAGTGATAGTGTTACTGGTACTGTAAAATGTTAGTGTTTTAGGGTTAAAGCACTTTTATGATTTAATTACCTAGCATGAACCAACTTATTTCAAAAGGTCAGTAATATTTATATGTTTTAAACAGGTATTTGGTTTAAAATTTTTATAATGGTTAAACCAAAAATATAAAGAGGGACAATTTTCAGTGGAACTTTGACTTGTAAATGGTTTACCATAAAACATTATAAACAACATGGTTATGAATGATTTAGTTTGGGGTCACATCATGAACCTATTTTGCTTTCTACATATTTGACATGAATTAATTAGGTTAAAATAATATCTATTATATAAAAAAATAATATAGTCTATTATATCAATTGGAGCCAATTAAATTCATAAGTCAAGGTTTCACTGTACCTTTAAGACAAAATCTGATTTGTATAAAATGTATATACATAAATTATAAGTAATTATTTATTAATAAAGGTCTGGACCAAACTATGGCATTTTATTTCATGTGAGAATAGAATATGTTAATTACTTTAACTGTAACAGTATCTAACCATCTAAAAATGAAATGTAAAAGTGTGACATTCACATTGGTATAGTGTGTTTGACCTCATCTTTTTAACCCTTTTTCTTGCTATTGTTAATCCATCCTGTTCTTTGGCAGGTTCCAGTAGTACTGGTTTATTTTATTAAGCTAATTTTGTTCATCAGTTTGTCGTGTTTTGCCCATGACTTACCGCCTTTCCGCCTGTTTCTTGGCACCATCTATTGAGTTGGCAAAGCAGCACAGCTAGGTTGATTGATTGAGCTCATATGTAGCACTTTAGCTTAATCAGGCGCATATAAAGCATTTTAGGACTAAAGTTGCGGGTTTGTTACATTAGAGTCACTTTTGATAGCACAAGCTCAAGTACGGTATAAGTCTAGACTAGTTACCGGTACAGTATATTTATTCTTCTTAAGAATCATTCTGCATCATGTATGTAAGGTATGTAATTAGCATTTGCTTCAGAATTCAAGTGTTTCGTTGCTGTCTCAGTTTGCCAAGTCCACGGTGCATTAAAATCCAGACATTTTCTTGCTGTCATTCTCTTGACATTCTCTAAACCATGATGAACTTAGTAAGTTGTGAGAATAAGGATATGAAATTATGTGAACAAGATGTGCCTAAATATATAGCCTGCTTTTTTATTAAACGTTTGTACTTAAGCTTATACAGCCAAACTCCCTTTGCTTAGACAATCAAATAAATGAATCCCTAGAGAGGTTATTAAGGTTTTGACTTGGTATCGACTAGACAACAATTTGAATGGCATGGTTTCCCTTTTGTCACACAATTTTCTGATTGCGTCTGTTTTTATTCCTAATAATAGTATTAAGAAGAAGAAGCATTTTCTAGCAGCTTGCATATTACTAAAATGAGTGGTTTGATATAAACATTTACATGCAAACTGCAGACTAGTTAACCAGCTCAATCATACATACACAACAGCTTCAAAAGGTGCACAAGGATCAGTGGCTACATACATTTGAAAGCATTTTTGCATGGTTACATGAATAGTTTGACCAAACAAAGCCAACTCTGTCTGTAAACCAACCACCTATGAGACTAGAAATAGGGTTTTGGTGGTCTAACTTTATGAGAATGTGTTGGCTGCTCAGTGTCTTTTTTAAAAACCGGTAAGTATAATAGATAAAATACAAATATGTTCAGGCTAGATTCTTGGTGTTTATCACCATGTGTCAGATGAGTCTACAGTCTCTTGGGGATACACTTGTCTATCTCCTCTGAAACTATTACATCCTGTTCAAGAGTGAAATGAGTGAGCTGAGTATTGCAAAATTATAAGTGAGTCAACTCTCAACCAGTCACCAAAAAGGTGATATAACTTTAACTGACTCGTCTTCCCTCTCGGTTCACACACAGTGAAACACACTTTGGTGCAGCACATGTACCCGTCATGGTGTGCTGCCCTAGCTGTGGCATCCCAGGAGCAGTTAGGGGTTAGGTAATTTGCTCAAGGGCACTTCAGTCATGACCCGTCGGCTCTGGAAATCAAACTAATAACCTTCTAAACAAGCTCAGTTTTCCAACCACGCCGGGTATATGTGCTGCACCCAAGTGTATTATAATTATGTTCAATGTGTGGGAATCGAGAGTGAAGACGAGTCAAGTTAAGTTTTATCACCTTTTTGGGGACTGGTTGAGAGTTGATTCACACTTATGGAGATGTATTTAATTCAATTTGACTTTAAAGAAAACATGGCATTATATTAAGTTGTTTTTCTAAATATCCTAATATATTACTATGCTGAAATACTAATATATTCTAAAATATACTACTTCTATTAAATACTAAAAATGTTTTAAACACAACATGTCTTGTAAATGTCATCACATCTTTTCTGACTTGCAACACCAGTGCACCCCAGGGCTGTGTTCTATGTCCCCTACTTAGGTGCCTCTACTCACATGATTGCACTTATGTACAGGTGCAGGTCACACAATTAGAAAATCATGAAAAATGTGTTTCAGTAGTTTCATTCAAAAAGTGAAATGTGTATCTTATACTCATTCATTACACTGACGAATATGTTTAAGGGGTTTAGTTCTTTTAATTTAATGATAATTGACAACTAATAAAAACCTCAAATTCTGTTTCTCAGAAAGTTAGAATATTACTGAAGACCAATACAAAAATATGATTTTTAGAATTGCTGGCCAACTGAAAAGTATGAACACGGAAAATACGAGCAAATACAGCTCTTAGTTTGAGACCTTTTTGCTTGAATTTCTGCAGGAATCTGACATGGCATGGAGATGATGGAGACAGCCTGTGTTATTGCCAGTTTTCTCTGATTGTGTCCGGTGTATTGTATCTTCCTTTTTATAATTCATTTATAATATTTTACATTTTATATAAAAATCCACAGTATATCTACAGTTGGTCAGCAACTTGAAGTGTTCTAACACTTCCTAGTAGACAGCTGCGTTGACCTTGGACCTCAGAAATTACAGTGGACCAAAACCAGCAGACAACATGGCACCTCGAACATCAGTGACTGTGGAATCACTACATTACAATGGACCTCAAGCAACATGGATTCTGTGCCTCTCCTCTTTTGCTCCATACTCTAGGACTTTGATTTCCAAACATAATTACTTTCATCAGAGAACAACATTTTTGTCTTTGGCACAAGTGAGATGCTGCTGATATTGTCTTTTGTTCAAGATTGGCTTGACACAGGGAATGCAACAGCTGAAACTCATGTCTTGCATACGTCTGTGTGTGGTGGTTCTGGAAGCACTGACTCCAGCTGCAGTCCAGACCAGAATCTCCACCACATCTTAAATGTTTGTGTGTGTGTGTATGTGTTGCATACAGCTGTTCCCGTATACTCTTATCTGCCCATATTTTAAGTAAACACTGCACCTCAAGATTGTTTACTAGACATAATGCTGGAGTTTTGCACTTTGGCATGGTAGTGAATGCCTACTGTGCTGAGTCCAACGTTTCTGTGCTCTGGCTCATTTCATCAAGTGAGCCATCCCTACTGTACATGAGCAGAAGTGCACACCCTATTAAGTACCCATAATATTAGGACCTGTGCTTTACATGCTACTGGAATACTCAGCAGAGAATTGCACTACACTGAGGTCCAACTACTAATCACAAACTACCGTTTTCTTAACATCAAGTTTAGTCTTGGACAGTGATGCCACTAAATTGGCATACATACCTTAGTGTATACTTAATATCTTATGCAACATTATGTAAATATAAAAAATAAAATTTTGCTGTTGTTGTATTACTTCATAATAACTATTTTAGTCTATATCTTACAGTTCGTATACCCATTTAAATGTTGTGTATAAATATAAATACATTTAATTTGTTTTCTATTTGAAACATTAAACTTTTTACTCACCTTTCACATCGATAACATTATCTTGATTTGGACAAAATTAGCCTGAACAAACCTAAAGATGAGCATTAAACATCATCAACTCATGTTTTTGATGACCTGTCCCAAACTGCACCTATTCCTGAAATTGTCCCTGATTTTGGACAGTGACATACGTCAGAGAATTGCTTATGTTGCATTAAGATTTATTCCGTTTTAGAACAACACTGACTTTCAAATGGTTTTTTTGGTGGATCATGTGATCGTCACGTCACTTGTTAGAGATTTTACTCACAGAAGAACCTTATGGTGTTGATGTGACTCAGTGGCTTTTTCTGTTTTTTATTAAGGTCGTTGCCGAGACGTTTTGACAGTGGAAAAACTACTGCTGTTTGTTCTTTGCACTTTCCCCTCAAGCATCTTAAGACTAGATTCAAAATTCAAAGATTTTTGTCATATGCACAATGAGAAGCAGTTTTCCTTGTTTAATGAAATTCTTACTTGGTCAGTAAGTCAAGATAAATACAATAACGAAATGCACAGTAAATAAATAAGTAAAAGTGTTTTCTACTCTCTGCTATTGAATTGTATTCACATTCTGAAGTGTTTAAAAGAAAGTGCACTAGTTTTGTGTAAATAGTTTACATTAATAAAACAGTGCAGGGTTATTTCTGATGTAGATTATGAAGAAATTTGGTATGTTTGTATTCTACACTTCTGAGTCGAGGTGAGCACAGTCAGAAGTGTGATGAATTACATGAGCAAGTTATTTACTAGGTAAGTTTAAGTCTTATTGCAGTGGGGAAGAAAGAATTCTGTAATGTGGTTGTTTTGCATTTCACCGACATGAGGGCAGAAGTGTGAACAGTCCATGTTGGGGGTGGGTGGGATCTTTAAGGATGGCTGTCATTCTCCTGTTGATCCTGTGGTGGTAAATTCACTGCAGAGAGTTTAATGGAGTCATGGTGATCTTCTCAGCAGTTTTCACCACTCTCTGCAGGCATTTCCTGTCCATTGCCGTCGTGTTACCATACCACACAGTGATGCAGCTGGTCAGGAGGCTCTCGATAGTGCAGCTATAAAAGTGCTTGAGAATTTTGGGGGACATCCCAAACTTCATCAGTCTTCTCAGAAAGTACAGTCTCTGTTGAACCTTTTTGACCAGCTGTGTGGTGTTTAACGTCCATGTGAGGTCCTCACTGATGTGGATGCCCAGGTATTTAAAGCTG
>JAOTRQ010000031.1:1640072-1666125 GCA_028565875.1 Hoplisoma paleatum
CATTTTGTAAAGTTGCTTTGAGACAATATCTATTGGAAAAAGCGCTATAGAAATAAAGTTGACTTGACTTGACTTTTAATTTAGTATTATGAAATATCAAAAGAAAATACATTTATTATAATCCAGAGATATATATATTTTCTCAGTAATGCCTCTCCAGAAATCTGGAAGACTGTATTTGCTAGATGTATTCCTGGTTGTTTTTAGGATTATGTCTACCCATGCTCATTTTTTGTCCCCCATTTTTGACAAGACAGAAGTGAAATCCTCTGCATACGTGTCTGCTATTTAAATTTATTAAAGCTTGAAAAAGATAACTTTTCAATAAGCATGTCTTATCTAATCTAAATTTGGCACTTGATTGTATAAGAGGTGTTGCCGCTAGGCACTGTGGTAATGCCTTTAATTATGTTGAACTCAAATAAATAAATAATTTGCACTTCACCAGGTGACAGGTTTGCCAACAGTTTGACAAATGGAAGAGTCACTTGCAAATGCAAAACTTGTACTCAAAGTAAAGTGAAGGAACGAAGCGCAGACAGAACCAGGGTTTGACAGCTGACACTTTATACCTTTCTGTGTCTCACCTAGTATCACCTCTGTGTGCACTGTAAAGCTCTATCTGAGAAACATACGAAGCGTTGTTGTGATTGTGCCCTGACTGATCTGGGATTCATTAGTCATTATTGTTCATGATGTCAGCTTCTCTTTGGCATGTCATGACCAGGTTTGAAAGTCCATTTCAAGCATCTCTGTGATTCTTCTGCTAATGGCAGTTGACACAAGACAGACATTGTCCTCCACATATTATCATCAGCATAGAAACAGCTTAGAGTCTCCTGTCCTGTTTATATGTTCCACATTCCAAGACAGTTTAGTGATTTTCCTGTCCAGTCTAAAGGCCAGATAAATAGGGGGTTTGTGCCTTCAAAAAAAGTAAACTGAACATAAATGAAAAACAAAACAACCCACATCATCAGTTGTAGTTGTTTTGATTAGTTAACAATTAAATGGTTCATTTATTGTATTAACAATTTATGTAAACATTTATGTATTTACAATTAATAGTACAACATCATAAGCTAAAAGCTGGAAATAACCTGCCTCTAAAAATGTGTTATGTTAAAAAACATGTGGCAAAATATTAGATTTAGAATAATCACTATAAGATGGGAAGATGAAAGTCCTTTAGTTATCTGATGAGCACCCTGTGACTTGGATGGACTTAAGTGAACATTTACAGAATGGGATGATATAGGCAAAGCTTCTACAAAAGTTGATTTTTACAAATAATTACATTTATATTCTTGTTTTTCTTCTAATTTGTTTTATTTGTGTTGAAATAGTTTTGTAGCTTTGTGAGATTTTCTATTTACTGCACATTCCTACAGTCAAAGACATGATATTGTGATTGGTCTTTGGTTTGAGCTTGGTATATAGGAAATTCTTAAAGCAAGCACTATTTTTGCCTCTAGCATAAATATGTGGTTCTCTCAGAGGAGAGAAAGCTGCAGGGCAGTAGTGGGAGGGCTGCCCGAGAGGGGAAATGATTTCCACAGATCTCAAAAGGTCAATTTTGAGATTCATTTTGTTTGTTTGTACATGACAGCCTCTTAGGATTTATTTTATTTATTACCAATGTTAAACTGCATTTATTGCAATATTGTTATAAAGAAAATAATATTAAAATATATTTATACGAGCTTACCTGGAACGGACTACAATAAATTAATGACAAAGTGGCACGTGACACTGTCATGTCAGAGCAAAATGATTCTGGGTTCGAACCCCAGTCTGGGTTCTGTTCTGATTAGTATTTGCATGTTGTCTCGATACAATTATGTGTTTACTCACAAAGTCACAGTTTACGGTACCTACAGTTCAAAAACATGGATATGGGGTGAATTGGAGATTGCCCATGACTGTGTTTGATATGAATTTTACATGATAATTGTTGTGCACAAGTAACCGTTTCAGGTTATGAATGTAAATGAAGTGTAAAACAATATGTTAAAATCCTAATAAATAAACAAAACTCCTCACTTAACCACCAATTAAACAGAAAATTGAATAATGGTTTATTTAGACTTTAAAAAAAAAAAAAAAACTTTTTTAGTTTTTAAAAAACCAATTGACTCTAAACAACACAAAAGAAGCTAATACTACTAAAATATAGCCAACAGACCATAGTAAAGCTAATTAAGCATTAGTTGGCTGGTCGTGTTACATTTGGCATGAGGCAAACTCATCATTCCATAATAAAATCATCAAATTGAAAAAAGTGTGATATTTCAATATTTGGGCAAATTGTATGATTTGATATATATTTTTAAATTTTGATTTTATTATAATTACATTTTTGCATTTAGCAGAAGCCTTTATCCAAAGCAACTTGCAATGTCAGCTACACTATACAGTCTGGGCAATTGAGGGTCAATGGCCTTGCTCAAGAGCCCAACAACCTAGCAGCAGTATTTGAACTGACATACTTCAGACTACTAGCCCTGTACCCTAACTAGTAGTCCATGGCTGGTCTGTAGATGCCCATGGTGGAGGACTGTAATAAGTAAAAACACATTATAGAAATAGTAAGGTCTGCCCGATGTCCTGACAGGGATGGGAAAAAAAAAACGTTCACATTCACTTGTCATTAGTCAACAAGTGCAAACACAAATATCTATCTGCATATACATTTTCAAAATGGCTGGCCCATGTGGTCTGGTCTGATCCAACAAACAAGTTACTGTAGTTCAAATTGCTGAAGAGGCTGGTTTTGATAAAAAGGTGTGAGAATACACATTGAAAGATGTGTTGTGTATGGGCCAGCAAAAATGGGCACAAGACAATAGGAGAAATGTGATCATAATGTTATGCTTGATAGATGTATGTTTTATATACTTCATTCGATATTTGAATAAATTATATATAATTTATATATACATATTGATATCATAGATAATGTGCTTTGTGATTACTGTTTTATTATGAAATATTAACAAACCTATGACCTAGTTTATTGATAAATTCGAAACCTATTACCGTAACTATGAATAATGAAACAGTCCTAATATGTTAGGGCTACATACAGGAAAAAAAGAAGGTTCATAAATATTTTTACAGACGTTTGTTAAAACAGGAAAAGACAGACAAGTTAACATGCAGGAGGCATCACAACAACCCTGGCTTGCAGACATCCTAAAGCTGCAAATTTGATTGTGTGGCAGCAATTTCTATGGTGAAGCCTCTGTCTGGCTGTGCTGAAACGATCTTGCTCATGCTAGAACTGATGTTTGTGTGGCTGACATGTGTGATGCTTTAATCTCAGGTTCAGCTTGTTGAGCATCAAATTGAAATATCCTAAACAGATGTAAAAACACAAGTGAGCCCACGAACGCAAGCTGCGTCAAGCTTTGTTTTTATCTGCTGATGATTGGGAGCCTTAAGGAGATCTTTTTAAAATTTCATCACTATTCAAAAGGATAATTAATACGTACCCCCAGGCTTTGATTATGCTCCACACAGTGTGTTCGGCTGGTGTGGAGATAATGAGACGCTCATCAGGCGCTGCCAGTGCTCCCCAACAAACAAGCTCATGGTTTGCATAAGATACTTAAGATTCTGATGATGTAGTGCTGTGAGGTGCATGCAGTCCCACTCTAATTTGGATCACAATGAAGCAGACTCAGTTTGCTGATGTGCTACATGTGCTGGGGTTCTGGCTTTACAAGAAGACACTTGTCAGAAGGTAGAAACACAGCCTTCTTTATAGTAGTGCATGCACTGCAATTTCCCCCCTTTTCACCTTATTCATGGGAGTGATGGTGGAGGATTACAGTGTACAGGTTTCTCTTTGGGCCAGAGTGGCTAAAATGGAAGTTGCATGCTGACAGCCATCACGTATGAGCTTAATGCGGACTGTCAAATAAAATGTTATTTAACAATTTTCCCAGGTAGTTACCTACAGATGTTGTGACAATGCTTACGGGTAAAATCTGTAGCTCAAGTACACCACATAAGTAATGAACTGTTATTTTTTGTTTACACCCAATGGCATAAAAAATGATTACTCTAGAAAGACCCCTTGCACTGTCAGTGATTGTCTATGGAGATGGCAGTGTTCTTTTTGTTTCGATCATTCAGATCAGTTTAATTACCACAACCTTTGCCCACTTACACTCATAACAGAACGTGTAATTACTGGTCACACAATATTGCCTATTTTTGGATTGTGGGAGGAAACCGAAACTTCTTAAACAAACACACACATACATGGGGCAAGCCTGCAAATTCCATTCCATTTCCCACCAGGAAATCATACCCAGAACATTCTTACTGGGTGACCACTATGAGCGGTTGTGGTTGAAATATCAGATAATTAAAGCTATTTTCTATTTAGGTTTATCTTATGAACATATTTGTTTATGTGTCAAAAATGAAACAATTTAAATCTACAGTCTCAGCATGACATTCACACATTCAATTGGTAGCTTTGTTTGTATAAAAGATGGCTTAATTAGTTTGGGTTAAAATATAAGTCTAACACATACTTGTATGTATTAACTATTGTTGTGAGCTTTTTCTACTCATGCAGATACAGGATAAAGGGTTTTTAAAACATGATCATGTAGCCATCCAATGATTAGCCTTGAACAAGGAAAATGCTGGTAGAGACATGCTAAAGATTTATTTTGCTTACAGGTCCTGAGTTGTAGAGCTTTGTAAGACTGTATATTGTATTGTATACTGTTTTAGGAATACAGTAAATGTGGTACACTTTTATTTAAACAATTTAAACTTTGGTACCAACCACAGGCTCCTCCATGGATTACCACATTAATGTAGTGGATGGGTCTGCATGTCTGAATGATTCTAGAACCTACATTGTCTGGAGCAAAAGCTTCTGGTAGGGTGCCCCAAAGCAAACTGTTCAGTTGGTGGGTGAAGAGGCCGGTCAGACCAGGCAGTGAGGATTTGCTGGGAATGTTTGGCCAAAGAACCCATCAAATGGATCTTCAATTCTCACCACAAGCACACTTCAACCACTTATTGCTGGTTGAGAGGGGCTTTTGGTCAGAATGTGCGATGTTCTACTCCCCCATTGTTGAGGCAGTTGACTATAGCTGTCACAGCAAGGTAGTCTCTAAGGAATCCGTCCTGATGGTAATTCTCAAAGCCAGTGGTAAACACCCCAGGTGAAAGTTGCTGTCTAGATGAAGAGTCATATTAAACACGGTTGGTCTTTGGGTCTCCAGAAACAGGTAACAGCTATAGACAGGCTATGCGAAATGCAGCTTTGGTTGTTGTTTAAGCAAAAACCCATAGAGGAGTTAGGTGAGATCTTGGAAAGTGTCTTTTGACAGGTCTGAGAATATTCTGGCAAACTGCCAGGCAACTCAGAAAGGAAAGCAGTGTGCCTCTAACACTACATATAATGGAGATGGTGCACTGTTGTTTTTGATTGGGGATGTTATTGGGTGGTAAAGCGAATACTTTGAGGACCTTATCAATCCCACCAGCCCACGCTCGAGTTAGGAGGCAGAGCTTGGGGACCCAGGATAAGGTTTGTTCATTACTGAACCTGAAGCCACTAAGGTAGTTAAAAAGCTGGCGACAAGGCCCCGGGTTTGGATGAGATCCACCGGGGGTTGCTAAAATCTCTGGATGTTGTCATGGCTTACACATCTTTTAAACATTGCATGGACATCGAATTCAGTGCCTTTAGATTGGCAGGCTGGAGTGGTGGTGCCTTAAAAAAAGGGGGACTGGAGGGTGTGTTCCAATTACAGGGGAATTAAACTGCTCAGCCTCCGTAGTAAGGTCTATTCAGTTGTCTTGGACAAATGCTACGCCACAATTCTTCTGTTATTACCGTGACCAATTATTTTCATTATTCCCTTATTGCATATTACTCCTTATTTTTCAGCCAGCGGGGTCTATGTACATTTTTTGTGCAAATCATTGAGCTGATTTTCACAACCATAATCCCCTTCATTAGTCCATTTCTTCGTCTTTGGCCCTCCACTCTCATTTAGCCTTAAAACATTAATGTCTGCACATGTTTAAGTGAAAGTTTCGTCCCATTTCTGGCTGGACATGAGGCCGCTTCCATTCTGTCTATAGTTAATGTGTTTTACTCAATAGTGAGGTAACTATTTACACATTCAGCAACCAATAACACCAAGATATGAACCCTGGAAATTTAGAATATCAATGCTGGTGTGCAGTAGAAAATCTTACTACTTATTTACATGCATTTAATTAGGTAACTAAACTCGCAGACACAATATCAACTCTCATCAAAAGAACTGAAATGTGATGTGTTGTCATGTACAGTGTTATGTACTGTATATTGTTTATTACAGTAATATATATCATATAATTTATGTTTTAAGTAAAAATATAGTTTTATTGGTAACAAAAAGAACTTTTTACACATTACAAACATTAGGTTAGGCAGTGGGCTGTGGACTGATAGATTAAATCTATTCACATTATTTGTTAAATTTATTAAACATTATTCACATTATCATGCAAACATTTTGACGTAAGAACAACCCTTCAGAACCAATTACATTTGTACGTCAATGGTCCACTGTGCTTAAATACTAAGCATTTTATTAGATTATTTTATTGTTAATAACATGTTTTATTCTTTCTATTTCTATGCAAGAGAATAGCTAATACAAGACTAGACAACATAAGACTAGAGTTGACATTAAAAAACAAAACAAAACAAAAGGTTCCTTGATGTTCCATCTCATATTTGTTAGAAGTCCCATGGCACTGTAATGCATTTTCTTGTTATTCTGTGAAATTCAACAAAGAAGAAAGCCCAAGCATCATCTGTATAGTGCTAGGCTCTCCCAAGATACTTCTCTATTATGCCTTTTGCAACAGGCATCTGCAGCAGTAATTGTTTTGAACTTCACAAGGGCCTTTACACAAAAATAATTTGATCCCAGCCATCTGCCCCTGTGGGATGGATACATGTGTTGAAACATACATTTCTGACAACACCATGTCCTTTCTCTTTTGGACTGATAATAGCTTGTCACTGTCACTGACTGGAAGTGCCACACGTTAGTACTTGGTCAAAGTGACAGTGGTAACTTTTGGGCAGTGGCAGAGTGCATATGACTAAAACAGAATATTTATACAGTTAGGTCCATATATATTTGGACAGACATTTTTTTCTGATTTTGGTTCTAGACATTACCACTATGAATTTTAAACAAAACTATTTAGATGCAGTTGAGGTTCAGACTTTCATCTTTAATTCAGTGGGTTGAACAAAATGATTGCCAATATATGTTCCACATACCCATCATTTCAGAAGCTTAAAACTAATTAGACAGACTAAATAATTGTAAACAAAATGTTCATTTCTAGTACTTTGAAAACCCTTTGCTGGCAATAAAACTCATGGACATCACCAGATGCTGAGGTCACTTATATTTAATGCTGCAGCGGTTTTCAGTTGCTGTTTGTTTGTGGGCCTTTCTGTCAGAAGTTTAGTCTTTAACAAGTGAAATGCATGCTTAATTGGGTAAAGATCAGGTGACATGACTTGGCCACTCAAGAAAATTTCACTTCTTTACTTTAATAAACTCCTGGGTTGCTTTGGTTTCAAATTTAGGGTCATTGTCTATCTGTAGTATGGATTGACGACCAATCAGTTTGGCTGGATCTGAGCACACAGTATGGCTCTGAATACGTCAGAAATCATTTGGCTGCTTCTGTCCAGTGTCACATAATCAATAAACACTAGTGACCCAGTACCACTAGCAGCCATACATACCCAGGCCATCACACCGCCTCCGCCATGTTTCACAGATGTGGTATGCTTTGGATCATGAGCTGTACCATGACTTTGCCATACTTTTCTCTTTCCATCATTCTGGTAGAGGTTGATTTCATCTGTCCAAAGAATGTTCTTTCAGAACTGTGCTGGCTTTTTTTAGATGTTTTTTTTTTAGATGTTTTTAAGCAAAGCCCAATCTAGCATTTTTATTCTTGAGGCTTATTAGTGGCTTGCACCGTGTAGTGAACCTTCTGTATTTACATGCAGTCTTCTCTTTATGGCAAATTTGGATATTGATACACCTACCTCCTGGAGAGTTTTCACTAGGTCGGCTATTGTGAAGGGGCTTCTCTTTCCCATGGAGATTATTCTGCGATCAACCACCGCTGTTGTCCTCCATGGACGCCCAGGTTTTTTTTGCATTAATGAGTTCACCAGGGCTTTCTTACTTTCTCATGATGTACCAAACTGTAGATTTTGCCACTCCTAATATTGTAGCAATTTCTGGGATTCTGTTTTTGCAGCTTAAGGATGGCTTGTTTCACCTGCAGGGAGAGCTCTTTTGACCACATGTTAACTTCAACAAGCAAAACCTTTCAAATGCAAGCACTACTTCCCAAATCAACTCCGGCCTTTTACCTGCTTAATTGAGATTGCCCACACCTGTCCATGAAATAGCCTTGGGGTCAATTGCACAATTACTTTTGGTACCTTTAAAAACAGGGTGGCACCTGTTAAGCTGAAACTTCTAAACCCTTCATCCAGTTTTAATGTGGATACACTCAAATAAAAGAAGAATGCCTGGACTTTATGTACATGTACATTATATAACTAGTGAATGTCCAAATATATATGGACATAATTGTATTTTCATGTTCATTTTGCAAATTTGATTTGGACATAATTACCAGAATGTTGAATTAGATATAATTAAAAGATTTAGTTATTTTCCATAGTCTTATATACCACAGAACAAGAACAATTATTCCCATTATTATGACCACAGTACAATTTTTATATCAAACCGCATATGAATGTGTTCTTACTTGTACTAGCCCCCAAAAAATTTCAATATACTAATACATTTTACAGAATATAAAAAATCTTTATCTATGAATCATATTTTGAACGTTACATTTTTTGTGCTATATATGCTTATGAGGTTCTTGCTGATTTAACATTGCAAAAACATTCCCCAATTTAAACATTTCTATATAAAATGTCCTGATTTAGATGAAATTGACTGTAGCAGTGGTTCTTGTTTGGGCTTTATAATTTGGACTTTGCACTTTACTCAGCCTCTAAGCTATGGGCCAACCTGGCCCTAATCCTGCTTCCCTGCTCTCTCTCCAGTCAATGAGTGTCAGTCAGGCCTTGGCCTTCGTTCACATTGGCAACAAGTTCTGCATCCTTAGAAAACAATTATGATTGGGCTGTTGTGAAATTGATTCCCGAGTTGACGAGCCTGACGTGCACATTTTTCTTGGACTGGTGGGGTCCTGCCATGGGAAGCAATTACCACAGAATGCCAGCTGACAGCCTCATTCCAGTGTGAATCAGGCCTGACTTGATCCTCAGGCGATCTCTAGGCAAATTGTATCCTCACACTAATCTCAAACCTCTTACCAACTGTTGGCTTCTATCAGGAAAATAGATTGTTCCTTTTGTTCCAGAAGCATGTTAGCGAATGGGATAAACATGGCCTTTCAAAAGTAAGAAGCTTCTTAATTTGAAATGCTCGCTCTATATGGTGTGGGCAGACTTTAGAGGTCCTGCTCTTAGATTTAGACAAGGTCATGAGATAAACCCCATAAGGTTGACAAGCATCCTGCGGCTAAACAGTGCTGAGTAGAATCATCTTCCTAAATCATCACAAACGTTTGAGTGTTTTTGTTTACCCTATGTGTGATTTTATAGAATGTAAGGGGAAATCAGAGTATCAGGTGAAAACTAAAACTGACCCATCATTACTGTTACCTATCTTTACTCTTGGGCAATAATTAAAAACTTCCAATTAATTTGAAAAAAAAAACACACACAAAAAAACAGAGAAACCTGACAAAGTTGTGGACCCAATAATCCACACACTGAACAGAGAATGGAACCTTCTTCTTCCTCATAAAAAAACATTGATAATTTTGTATCCTGTGGTATAGAAGGATTCAAACTATTCTTGGATGACAACGTTATTCGGAAGGAAAAGTTTTATTTGATCTTAAAGAAAAGCACTTGCTTAAAACTAATTAACTACTGATAGAAATATCACAATAACAAATTGTTTCACACTTAAATATTATTCTGCTTGCTGCTTTTCAGGAGGTTACTGTAAAGCAAAGCTCAAGTAATCAATGGATTATTATTATATCTTTGTCAGGACAAATATCATCATCATCAGGACAGGGGCTAATAACACGTTTTCTTATTTTATAGAAACATGTCATATCCCTAGTTTAAACTAAACACAAGCACAGTGGTGTGCGCTTTCATAGCCTTTTTGATTACATACACACTTTCTAATTGAAAATGTCTTCAACAGTGACCATGGGAATAATAATATCGGTTGTCTTGGGTATGAACAACATAAGTCAACAGCCTAAAGATTTCAAGTCCTTGACAATTACCTTATATAATTTCACATTTAATTGAATAATGTAATATTTCTTACCCTTGTTCATATACCAGCAAAATAAAGATGCATGATTATCGTTTTCAAAGAGAAGGGTTAGCACTGGACGAGTAACATGCTGGTATAAGTTAGACATAACTAAGATTCCAGTAACAAAGTCCCCAAAGACGATGAGTTTTACATAACGTTTGCTGATGGTATCATTTGGTGTTAGCTCAGTGTTTGTCTGTGGTGGAGTATAAATGGCATTGGTGATGACTGAAGACTTTCAAGGCAGGTATGTGAGGTGACATTCCCTCTGTCATCAGTTGTTCTATTATTTAAAGCGATGCAAAAAAGACAAGAGCTATTTCTGTATAACAAAAAAAATGCATCCATAAAATAAAGTGTTATATGTTTCAAATCTTTGTTTTAACTCTTTCAAAAATCAGTTATTTATGTTTTAGTGTTTGAATGCAACATAATACGTTAAATTCAAAAATTTTAAATATGTGCTACTGCCAACTAATTATCATGTAAATAAAGCAACACTAACGCAGCATTCATCTTTGCCCGAGCTACAGTTTAATTCCCCAGCGTGCTTAAAGCTGTCTGGGATAGAGAAAGAGAGAGAAAAAGAGAATGTGGGAGGGAGGGAGTGAGGGAGAGAAAGAGGGAGAGAGAGAAAGAGAAACAGCTGTCACTTATTCATTGTCAAATTAATTCATTTGCTTCCCCATGCTATACCATCATTTTTTGTGCTCCCTGTCATCTGTTACTCGCACCACGCTATCAATGATGGATCAGGCAGGTGAACATGGAAATTGGCAACAAAAAGCAGTATAACATAACATCATAACATCAAAATCTGATTTTTAAAAATCTGAATAAAGTACATGGCTGATCCGCAAATTCATCACTACAAAATGTTAGCTACAAATGAGTTACCGGTACATATAGACCAAAAAGACATTAACAGTAAACTAAACACTTTAATGATAAAAATTCATCAATCTTTATAGACATATTCTTTAAAATACTTTAATTAGGTACCTTCAATCACTACCAACTGTCTGAATGACATATACTTTACTTACAGAAATAGGTACAGGGATCTAAAAGTATTTGACCTGTCAAATCCTCTTCTTCGGCAGATAGAGAAAGGGTCTGTAAAACAATTTTATCCGTGTCTGACATGATGTCTGACATGATGTTTAAATAATGGCAGCGTTATAAGTTGGGCCAAACTGCTTAAATAGCAGTGAAAAATCCATAGATGGCCTGGATCCCTAGCTTACTTTTATTTTCTCTTGACTGCTGTTCATATATGAGCAGTATGTGTTAATAGAAAAGTGTGATATTAAAAGTAACCAGACATGTCTAGAAGCAATTATTCATTAACACCAGCAAAGTTTGCAAATACACTTTAAGAATTTAGTTTAAAAAAGATTATTCAGTGATTAAAGACAACTATAAGAGTTAATCAAGCCTGCTGGCACATATCCTAGTGAATACAATTAGGTATGTGAACACAGAAGGCTAATAAAAACAACATGATACAACAAACCATTGGTAACATATTTATAATAAGTCAAAATATCCCTTTTTATGCCATTAATATCCCTTTTATGCCATTAACACAATCGAATGAAGAAAACCATATTCCATGAAACAACATGCTCAGATGAAGACCTAATTGCAAAAGTTTAATCACATTTCGATTTATCCCTTATGAATTTAAAGCACAAGGTGCATGTCCTCCTCTCACAAATTTAATTTAAAGAAAGGCTATAATCTAATGGTTCTATTTTGTTCATCACCGTAAATAAGGCTAAAAGAAAACAAGTTAGCAACATAAGCCTTGTTATCACTACTCTCATTATAATAATGACCTTATTTTCCTACAGATTGTCCCTATTAGTCCAGTGAATCACATAAGGATCCTGTGCATAATGAACGACCAGGGCCCTCTATCATACCAAGGACTCTGACATGCCTTTTATTACTTTTACACTAAATGGAAGAAATGATGGCGTTCCTCTTTGGTAATTACTTACTGTACCCTTAATGTCAAAGTGAAAAGTGCACCCTCTTAATATTTGATTGTTTTCTTTCCTCCAATTTTATCCAATTCATCATTTTGTCCTGTAATTTGCTGAGCTTGTGGCACATTTTCATCTTGTGATGTCAGCGAATCATATACAATTTAGAAACTAACTAGAAGGAAATACTTTTTGCTTTTTTCATTTTTTTGAAAAAATTTAGAATCGTAACAGCCATGTCAATACTAAAATTGTATATGTGGCTAGTATGTTGTTCTCAAGGACCAGTGTACCCTGACATTCGTTTTGTCTTGCCTTTGGACCCATATTATGTATTTCTTTTTTTTAAACCAAGAATTTAAAATGTCTTAAACTTTATACTTTCGTCTTGAGGCCCTTTAACTCTGTAAAGCTGCTTTGTCATTTAACAATGACTATTCTAAAACGTGATTTACACTATAATTTTTTAACTTTTTTAAACAGTTTAATTACATTTTATCTGTAAGGACATTATTATTTATTGTAAACTGCAGTGCACTGTTTGTGTATCTTAGTGGTTAAGGTGGCACCCAGCCAATCAATGTCATCAGGGAATTCTCATGTTTGCACTGGTGTGCTAGCAGAAAATTATGCTACTCCATAAGTAAAATGAACAAAAAATACAAAAGCAATATGACCTGATATTCAGCATCGAGCACAAAGCTGTTTGGATATTGGGGACAGTGTAACTTAGTCGGTAGAACATTGGGCTAGATCGGGCCTCAAGCTAGGCTCTGCTTCACAGCCACTATTGAGTTCTTGAGCAAGATTTCTAAACATTTCTGCTTTATGGCCAGTGAATAAAATTTAGAATCACTGAGAGCCTTCTTATTGTCGCCCCAAACTATCATTTTCCAATTACTTAGACAAATCAAGACTTTCACAAATGTTATAAAAGCTTGAAACTAACATGACATATTTATGTTTTGTTCCAAACTCCCCCTAATTGATGCATTTTTGTTTAGGGTCTCAAAGACTCCAGCTAGGATACAAAATATATTTATTAATATTTTTCTAGCTTCTGTCTCTTGTTAAATGTACAGCTGACACACACACACACACACACTCTCTCTCTTTACACAATTTTTCAAAGGTTTTACCACGGGGCCTCAGCCACCCCTCAAGACATAACAAATTATGTCTGTTTGTAGACATCAGACTATCCAATAGCACCACTGGTGATTTAATACCAGTGATATTTTGCTAGTGCAGTTTTACACACAAGTACCTTGACAACTGCACCACCACCTGCATCATCAGCCACAATTATAACAATAATGATGATAAAAACAATTTACATCAGTGTTAGTGGGAGTGATGTTATATAGGTCCATATAATTATTATGATTTTTGTACATACTGATATATTTCTTTCTGTCTGCCTGTCTGTCTGTCTGTCTGTCTATCTGTCTATCAATCTATTATGTTTGTGATAGAATACCAGTTTTAAAAAGAGTTAATTGGTGAACCAAACACCTAGCTATGTATTATATTATAGCATTAGATTATATCTTTATAGCCTTTTAAGTGTATTCTGATATTTTTGTTCAAGTGATTTATAACAAAGTTTAAAGCAGAGGCTTATTTTCTCTTACATGTCAGCGCCCAATAATAGTTAAATGAAATTTTTGTTGGTTCTTGGATTGCATGTGACTGATCTCAGCAGATCAATTTCTCCTTCAAAAGTTTTTTTTTCTTGGTTTCATGTATCTTCTACTTAAACACATTTTTGTACAGATGATCTGGAGTTCCTCTGAACTGGCTTTTAAAAAGCTTTTGAAAAACTGTAATTGTAATTTAACTTTTATGATGTTTATATTTTTTTTTTATAGCTAGTGGACTTGTGCTAAATAAGTGTTTTCCTTCTTCTTCATACAAGGGCTAAATGACAGATTGTAAACGATAGTTTAGTGAAGGGCCTTAGTGTCAGTTGATAATTTACATGTCAGTCAGGCTGACAAAAAGCAGGAAAATAAGTGTATTATGACAGTATCACACTAGTGACCTGCAGAGCGGCTCTTTAAGTGTGAACTTCACCAGCTGGCTGCCTCAAGCACAGGAGAGACTTGTCATTCTGCCACGCTCTGTCACGGCACTGATGGAGCCTTTTAAGAGTGAAACTGCAGCTGAGTGATATCAAAAAGCTTGTAGCTGATGTCATGTTACAGCTGTTTGCTCAATTAAGCCCTGCAGGGTCTCGGTCCACTTCTTAAAAATGTCTCTGGATCAAATCTACTCTTACAGTGCAAGTATGTGATGTGTTTTCATTGTGGTGCCAGATGCCAAGTGACCCTTTATGAGTGCTGCTTCAAACGATTCAGCCTCACTCATCACGTGGTTGGGTTGCAGTAGTGATCTCTCCCCTTGTTGCTGTTCGTCCATCAGTTGCCACCAGTCTCATAGCCAATGTTCCCTGTCTGGTCACAGTATTTAACTAAAAGATTTCACAGCTGTCTATATTTTTTCCCTTTAGCCATAGAATGTTTTAGTTTAACATTTATCTTTCAACATTAAAAACCTATCATACGCAAGCTTGTGGTTTTGGACTGACTTGTGTGCTTCCTATATTTTCTTAATTATCGGTATGTTCATGTGCCACTGGCTAAAAGTATTCAAAAGATTCATTCATATCAGTCACTGACTAATAGTTTATATAATAAAGTTTCTATTCTAATTACTTTACCTAAATGTTTTCATAAACTGTAATACATCACCGGTGCAAAAAAACGTTTCTATTTAAGCACTAAATCAACCAGACACAAAGTTACTGCTGTAATTTAAAAACAGCAAAGTCAGGTATGATCCACAAGTTTGCCTGGTTCCAAAAACTATGTTTAAAAATATACATGCCAAATGTTTATAGCTTAACAGGAAAGGCATTAATATTGACATAGTGATCCAGCAAGGCTTTACTCGTAACAGGTGTTTTACTTATAATCAGGTTTTGTACAGGGCCCTTTGTGCGGTGTAAAGTTTCTAATATAGTACTCATGATACAAGGAACTGTCAATAGTCTAATATACCAGTTAGGTATTTATGTAGAAATACAAAATTGACGTCTTTAACATGACTAATTATCAGCAAAGAAGATATTTCACATACCTTTGTTATTGCAATACATTTTCCAAACAAAGTTTTTAAGGTGATTGGGGTATTGCTATAAATAAGAGAATGCATTTATATTTTGGCCATTTAATACAGTATGAGCTGCAATCTACTGTTTGTAACACGTTTGTCCTCCACCATGCAAGTAAATCACAATTCCCATCAGTGTAGCTGTTCACCTGTTCTAAATTTCATCTCGAGTGTTTCTGAAAATAATTTCATTTTGTTTTATTTTAAATTAGTTTTGGGAACATTTTTTTAACTTTTTGCTTATTTCTACATTTAAGAACTAAGCGGTGGTTCTGGAAAAGCTGTGACCTACGTTGAATATTATGTGGCGCAACCAAAGTGAAAAACAGATCTAAATCTGAAAAGTTGCAACTGTAAAAAAATGCAATTAACATTTTCAGGATTTAGTATCTTCGGATTACTAGTCTAGTAATTTAAGAACTATTACTATAACCACCCATCAGCCTTGATGAATCAGTATATCAGATCTATTTTTGAAAAAAAAAGAAGTATTTTATATGCTCATACAAAGACACAAAAAAACACACAGATAGCTATAAACAACAAATCGTAATAATATACATGCCAGTACTACCCATGTTTCAAAAAACAAAAAAACAGGCAAACCCAGAGGCTGCAGACATGGCATGGATGCAGAAGAAGAGAGTACAGGTACAGGACTGGTCTTCCTGCAGCCATGATCTCTCCCCAATGTAGAATGTGTGGAGAATATTGAAACAACAAATGCGACATCAACAAAACTGTACAGTTGCCAACATGCTGTAGGAAGAATGGGTCAAATTTGACCAAAGACACATTCTCTTAGTTTATACACTAAATGCCAAAACATCATTTGAGTGTGAGAACAAAAATATTTTTTTATTTGCATTCTCCATACTGTTTAAACTTTTCATAGTTAGAGTTATGCAGTTTGAGCAGGTACACATAAAATTCTGAAAAGCAAAAACGAAGATTTGGTATTATGTAAATTATGAACAAATCATGATTTTATTATTAATTGAATTATCCTATTTTCACAGTGTTTCCCCAGGGTTACTAAAAGCTATTGTCATTGTACAAATGATATTGTAGCAATAGAAGAATGTATCCTAAGCAAGGATACCCCGGTGATTCTGGTGCAGATACCGTGACTGGCATGTATAAAATTTATTTCATTAACGTTAACATCTGTGTGTTTTTGATGCATAATTAATGTCAAGTTCTGTAGCATTCGTGGTAACACTAGAACATAGCTTTAAAGATATACTGCTTGTGTATTACCTTCAAAGTGCTGAGCAGTGCCCCAGTAAGAAATAGAAAAAGCAGTAAGAAAAAAACTAATCCTGTTGTATAATTTACAATTATATGCATTAATATGTAACTGAAATGATCTTTTCAATATATTAAATGTATTTTATTTATTCACTAAATTGTAATTCTATTTAATTTAAACTAGAAGTGACATGAATCAAGCTTGTCATTGTACATTTAAGTACACATATTTACACCAGGTGCATATTCTTACAATGAATCTAGCCGGTTATAATAATGTATAGCTTTTGATGTCCATGCCATCATCTCATACAGAAAATAGGAATGATTATTGCCAAAAGAAAGTAAATCTACAGACTGCCTTCTATTCCAAAGACAATGTGTGTATTGTATTTGTTGAGTGTTGACTTTATAGCCAAGTCCCTGCATTATTGGGCTATAACATTCATTTTTATGAAATAGTGGATTAGTGACTTATCTATGGTATGTACCCTTGTGTCAAGAGTGTATTTGTGCCAAATACAACTATGTCTTAAAGACCTTAGTCTACACTTGGACGCTGATGTAAAATGTTAAATCGACCTATAATTCATTATTAAGTATTAAACTCACTGTGTGCACTGACCACATGAACTGCTAATTGTTCTTGCCTGTAATGAGAAGGATGTGGTTGTGAACTGCCCTCTAGTGGAAATTGTTTTAATCATTTAAGTACACAAAAGAAATGCATACAAGTTTTGCTCCTAATAAATAGCTGCACATTTTTATGCAATCACACAGCAGTTATCAACCAACGACCCCCCCCCTCAACCAGTAAAGAGCTGTACACAACACAGTATATAATAAGAGTTATGTCTATATGTTGACAAAAATAAGTACTTTTCAATATAACTATCATACAGCAGTATGTATATATAAATGCCAGAAAAGTGTAATACTATTGAAAAAATACCAATTCACCAGCATTTCTCATTGTCTTTCACATTTTGCAAATGCTTTTATACAAAAAATGTGTTCACGGTTGTCTATTGGATTGTCTGTTTGGTCGGACAAAACAGAGGAAGAGGGAGGTGAGTCCATGTCCATATGTGTGTCCCAGATGAAATACAGAGAAGAATTGTTCACCCTGTTTTAAATCATTGTCTTACAGAGGCTGAAACTGGTTGCCATGCCCAGTTTAATAATGGAATAACATTTTTTTGACATTTGGTAAAGAAAACAGAATTCAGAAATGTGTAAAAAATATTTAATTATTATTATTTTTTGGATTAAACGTGATGATTGATTTATATTTAGATTAGAATATAAAGCCTTTATTTTTCATGACACATATATAGATGTGCAATACAAAAAAACATTGTTTTATTTTATTTTTACATGGAAGCTGGGGTTAGAGTGCATGATCTGCCATTGTACAGCATCCCTGGATTAAGGGTCTTGCTCAAGTACCGGTACCTAATAGTGGCTGCGTGGAAGATCCTGGATTTGAACCCCTAATCTCTGGTTGACTGTCTTACTTTATCATTCAATATGATTGTCAAACACAGTCACAGGCAATTTTGTGTTTTCAAACTAACGTGATGTGACCCATACTGACACTAGGATATGATTAATATTACCAACATAGAGAACTTTTAAATCCAAAGCTGCTTTTTATTGTATGCATGTATTTGTTTTTGGAAAAAAAGCTAAAACTCAACACCAGACACCAGACCTTGTTTATTTTCATTACAAATTTCATGTTGCTGCTTGGTAAAGGGTTAATGGGCCAAAACAATCCAATTAAAAAAGGTAATATTTGTGTTATTCGTCACTTCAGTTGTAAGAGTTAAGATGTTAAGAATAACGCTCATTGTTTTTTAAAGTGCCCCATCTGGCCAGACAAAAGTCCTTTTATATTAAATGTTTATTGTTCTGAGAGATTGATGCCATTAATATCAGCCTTCAGAATGACAGATTAAAATCACTAGTTAATCACTATTATTAGGAGATAAGTATCAGTAATTTAATCAGTACAGTAATTTTTTTTACAATGTGATTTTCAAATGTAAGTTGTTATGTAATTACCTTAGATCACCAGATCACAAATCTGTAAAGTCTTTAGTTGTTTCAAAAGATTGCAGCAGTTAATTTGAGGCACTATTTATCTTTTCTGTGAATACAAATAACTTAAGGCTAGAAGTTTGAGGCACATAAAGATGGCAAGTAAAACTCTACCTTGGTATGTAAAAGATATGATGCTGCAAACAAATGCACATTACATGTATTAAACACGTTTGCAGTTTATAAACTGTAGTCTGTTTCAGAGCAGACATAGTTAAAGAACTATCAAAGATTTCTTTGTTGACCTGCCTACAAGTCTATAAGCAAGTCATGGTTTCAGCATTCTAAAGTTATACTCCTGTATTTACAAAGTAATTTGTCGGTTAGTGTTAATTTCCTAAATACGTACATAAAAGAAGGGCTGTGCACTGTAGAAGGAAAGAAACGTTCAGGGAGAAAATCATAAAACAGCAGAGAATCAGGGAAATTGCTTCCATCTGTGCCCCACTGCTGAGCCTAGCACTGCATAGTTTTTCCTGACCCTTCCAGCGGCAACTAGTTCTATATGAAAGGCACAGTTCTTTAATGAAGGCCTAATTTTTATTGCCAGTCCATTTACTTCAAAGTAGTTTAGGTTGCCAAACATAATTCCACTAAAGGTATTTTCAGGTGCACTGCAAATAGTTCTTTAATAATTTTCCCATTAGGTGTTCTCTTTGAGTGCTGCACTTTTTGGGGTGAATGTTTTGATTGTTTGGGTTCCAGACCTTTCTCTCTCTCCCTTCCCTTTTCGGCTTAAAGGAGTCAAATGCCACTTAAAGGCTCTGTGACTTTTCATCTGCCCCGTAAAGACGGCTGCAGAGTCTCCCTTGTCACTCAAATGCTGATAGGCTACAGTGAAACCCAACATTAAAGGATTAAAGAATTTAAAATAAATCCACCCTCATAAGGGTAATACAGTGACTTACCATCTTGCCACTTTAAAACAGGCGGCCATAGGAACAGAGAAATGAAATTTCTCTGACAGCAACACTGACAGAAAACACTGACAGTTTGGTTTATTGCAAGATGCAGTAGGTTTGCACATCACAATGTTTAATAAGAAAGCATTTTACAGAATTAACTATTCAACATGAAATAAGCTTCAAAAGTTAAGTTATAAAGTTGCAAATATTTACTCTAAGACATTGCTTAAAGCTTCCAGTGCTGCTAAGTCACATAAACAGTGGTATAACTATAATGGCAATGTTTAGCAGCAATAATGTAATCATGTTTTGCATTGTACTTATCACATACAAATTAAACATTATGTATTATTTTTAAAGTTAATTGAAGCTGCTTTTACACAACATTCTGCATGTTGTCCATTTCTAATACTGCAATTATTACAAACAATAATCCTCATCGACCTCACTTAACAACAGAAAAGTTGTTATCTATGTTTGTATGATAGTTTGTTTTATTTTTCAAGCATGGAGACAACTGTGTTAATGTATACAATAAGTATATAGATTTGACAAATAAAGTTTCTTTGAACTAAATTAAACTAGCATTGGAGAAGTAATACAGTCTTTAATGACTTTAATACACTTTTTACATCAGAAATAACAACATATTTTTTCTTCGAATAGATGTTTTCGTGTTCCAACAAAAAGCAATTGCACAAATGTTTTACTAATACAGGCTTATGCTACTTCTCGACAATCTAGCATCATCATCTTGAATTAACATCATAAAAAGAATCATGTTTTCAAGTTTGCAGAAGATTTAGTCACACACTAAATCTAGTTTTCATAGAATTTGTATTTAAAATATGTAAATAAGAAAACAGAATAATCAAAATAAAACAGTAATTATAACAACATAGATCCATCCATTATCTATTTTTACCACTGCTCATGGGTCACGGTGGAACACGCACTGGGCGAATACAATTTTACTATTTCCAATTAACCTGATGGCATGTCTTTGGGCTACTGAAGGAAACTGGAGAGAGAACATGCAAATGCTTTACCAAACTCAGGACATCTGGCTGTGCTGTGCCACCCTATACTAAAAAATATTCATCTGACATCAACCAGATTCATTTGACATCAACATACATTTCCTTGTAAGCTTAAACTAGTGGCCTTAGTCTTTATGCAATGAAATTCACCATGACTTCTTTAAGAAGTTTAACTGTTTAATACTTTTAGGTACTGTAAGGGGGGATGAAGTAATCTCATTCAATATATTTTTTAGCTTCATTGTATTTAAAACATTTCAATATTTTTTTCACATAATAGTTGACAAATTGAAGATCCTCTGACCTAATCATTTATGTGTGCTGCTTTTGTACCAACCGTGTTTACAATCACCTGATGACATTGATTTAGCTTTTTAAAAACCTCAGTACTATACATAAATTATCCCAGCTTTTTTTCAAATCTGTTGCAGGGTTAACAAACAGAAATGCATGTACAACATATGAACAAATGAAATGAAGTTGAACAGAAAAGACATGCAATATGTAGAAAGTAAATGTATTGTTATTATATTTCTATAACTAATTAATATTAGCCAAGACATACACAATTGTAAAACAGAAACAGTTATCCAGTGTTTTGCTGTATGGCCCCATTATTTAATGACTTTGGTGTAGCTGCTGTAAGTATTAATTCTAGCTCAAAACTGATGTCCAATTAAACTGGTCCCTTCAAAACTTCAGACACTTAAGTTAAAAGGGATTAAACATCTGCAAATTATATGTAAAATTATAACTTTCGAACATGTATGTAATTATCTTATTCTCTATTGTCATAATTTATAAGACAACCTTAAAATGTTTACTTTGATTGCACATGGAAAGGATGTTAAACAGGCTGTTCAAAGTATATATATATATATATATATATATATATATATATATATATCCAATGTAGAATTTAAATAGATTTCTAAAGGCTTTCAGACACAAAGTATTAATTTAACACAAACTAACAATAAAAGAATTATACCATCAAAGCACATGTGTTTTACATTCTACCACATTCTGTATGAATTATATCAATCTTGTGCTTTACTGACTCGACTCAGTAAGCCATTAAATGCGATTTGCCATTGTAAAACACACTAATGTGAACTTAAGAAAAAATGAAAAAAACATGGAGGAAATGGAAGCAATATAAAATTAAGGTTTCTGCTGCAAAATTAGCCACAAAAGTAATTGTTGACAGCGCACTAATTCAAGTAACTATTAATGCATGTAATATCAAAAATAAATATATTTATATATTATAATTCCTTTATGAAACACTACTGACTTTAGACTTTGTGGCGATTGTTCATATCATGTAACCAGCTCTTGCAAAAAGTTAATGTGAAAACAGGTTATAAATCATGAATTATAGCAGTGATGCTTTTATATGCTCGTAATTTATTTGACCTTTGCCAACATTTGTAGAAATCTGGTTCAGGTTTCTTTTAAATGATTGTAGATTACAATTATGCAAAAACTTTATTTTGGTACTCATATTCAATATGCATTTGCACCATGTTTGGTAATGATAAGGCTTTTCCTTTTATTTTATTAGGGACTGCACATCATTTGTAGAAACTACTCCGACTATTACTACTAATAATACTATTAAAGGATCTGGGACTAAGGTGTACCAAACTCATTGTAATTGTCTAACTTTTACATGGATATTATTTATTTTGTAAAATGTTATACAGAAATAAAATAAAAAGATAAAAAAAGAAGTGCAGCATTTTCTTGAGGTTTGCTTACCTGACATATAATACAATGAAATAATTTTCAGTTGACAATCTTGTTGCGGCATCAATGGGGCCAACTGTAGCCTGGTGGTTATAGAACTGGGCTTGTGATAGGAAGATTGCAGGCTCATTTCCGAGAGTCATCAGGTCATAACAAGTGCCCTTAAGCAAGACACCGAACTGTTTCCTGCATGCTAGGGCTGCCAAGTGAGATGGGCATGTGTGCTCACTGCTGCCCCCTAGTGTGTGTTCACTAGTCTGCATTAATGTGTGTTTCAATGCACAGATTGGGTTAAACAAGTAGGAATAATAAAACAAACAAAACAAATTACAGATTGTCGTATTTTATCAAAGGTAAAACTTTTATGAAAATGAGAATTAAGGAGTTAACTGTGTTTAAACGTTTTTTCTTTAATTAATCATTTTTAAAAATCTCCTAACATATTGCAGTATCATTAAAAGCAATACAGCAGAAGCACGGCAACATTGTTCTGAATAAGATGTTTTAAATCTTGTTTATTTTACGCTGTTTGATGTTTAAGATCAAATCAATAACTAGAAACTGGTGTTTGATTCATGACTACATTTTCCTAGACAAACAAGTCTTAATTAATGAGCTGTTATGAGAGAAAAGAGAGTGTCTGTTAAACATACAGCCGGGTCAGGTTAATGAGTTCCCTTCATACACACTGTGTCCTTTATGGGTTTGGTGTTAGTCCTGTATGCCTCCTCTGGGTGTCGACAGTGTCAGGTCCTAACTGCAGTGTCCTGGAGAGCTGTTTTGACTCCCCAGGGAACACTGAAGCCCTCGGCACAATTTCTTTTGAACAGCTACAGGAAATGAGAGCTTGACCCCAACTTCAAGAGGAATAAGGGCCAACTGAGCTTTTTGGGCAGTCAAGGAGCTTTTTTTCCCTTTTTTGCAGCCAATAGGATTCTTTTGTCTGACATTTAAAGTATATGGATATGTAGTTGGTTTAAAGCTCTGATCTTAATGCATACCAGAGAAACTTGGAATGCTCCCAGATGTTGGAAGTGGTGAATTTCCATGACAAGTGCCTCATGAGATGTGCCTTAATATAATTCCTAAACATTCAACGAAGAGAGAACTGGCATAAAAATGTCTCTATGTCTCTATGTGAATGGTGCTGCATGTACAAGCTCGTGATTCTTTATTTCCAAACCCACTTCATTGTCATGGATCATTTTTCAGAATATTTTCTTACAGAGAAACAGTTTCTTTGCTTGCTTGCTATTAATCAGCAAAATATTTTATGTAGGCAGAAGAATCAGGCATTCGAGTCCTTAGGGACAGTGTAGCCTAGTAAGTAAAGCGTTGGGCTGGGAACCCAAAGGTTGGGGGTTCAAATCCAGACTCTGCTACACTCTGCTACACTGCTGGGTCCTTGAGCAAGACCCTTAACCCTGTCTGCTCACTGTAAGTCGCTTTGGATAAAAGCGTCGGCTAAATGCAATGTTATAAGTATTATACATTAGCATGTGTAATATTTTTAAGCTAAAGCCATTATTTTTAAGGTAGAAATTTTTTTCCTTATAAACTTTTCATCTACAACATTTTTAAAGCAGTTTGATTTCGCCAAGGGAGTAATGTTGTGTTTTAGAAGGTATTGAATGCTTTGCATCAGTGTAGGTGAGTTTGAAAATTTGGCAACCTTTGTTACACAATTGAGGTTATGCTAGTGATTATCAATTATGTGGTGCACAAAACAAAAACAAAAAGGCTTATTTCACTTATTGAATCTTATCAAAATTCAGGGTAGCTTACCTCTTGGAGCTTGCTTTAGGAATATAAGGAAATATCAGCAGCCAATGATTAAATGCTTTCTAAATCCCACTATGGGGATGAATTGCTGCACCGTGCTTCAGTATAAGCAGACAGCAAAACACCACTTTGACAAACTTGATAAATGGGTCCCCTTGCTTGCTGGGAAATGGCTGTATTGTAGATGAAGTGAAAGAAAATCTTTGGCTACTTCAGTCTACTGAGACGGGTGGAAATTGACATTTAAATCATACACGTCTTAAATATTTCTTTTTGTGTGCAATGTATATAGCTATCTTTCATATTAAGTGTATTGTAAAAATGTGCTTGATGCAAGGCCCACAAAGGGATGTAATTATTATATACTGGTTTATTTTTATTACAATCTAATAATGTTAATAATAATAATGAATGAGTTTGAGCTCACAGTCTATTAATTTATTTATTAAAAATGTGTTTTTGTGCATGCTTAGGAATGGTCACCTTCCCACAACTTAAAAAGCCTGAAAAAGAAACAAATGGCAGCACGGGAGGCCATGGCCAGACAGACCACACTGTCAGATGCTGAACAAAGCAGTGTTGAGTCTTCTGTTATTAGGTTAGCGTTTATTTTTGCCTGTTATGTTATGTAAGAATATGTTTCCTGCATATTCTTGTCACAAGGTAAATCTCAGAAAAGTGTACACAGCCAAGTGGACCACTCAGTGATGTGGTAATGATTTTTGATTATTAGATCTATATAATTATAATAATCACTGATTTTTATAATAATTATTAAAATTATTGCATTCTGGCTACATAGCAACATTCAATTCCATTAGATTTAGGTAAATTGATATCAGAGATGCACAGTGATACACTAAAGATTAAATTGTGATTTTGAATTGATGTTATGCTGAAATCTCTTTTTATTCTATAACATAATGCAGTTCATTTCTCCATGTACGTAAAATCTTTTTGTATTTGTCAGTCTGTTGCAGGATGCAGAGAGCAAAGCAGAGACTGGCCAGGGCATCTCTGCCCGTGAGCATTTTGTGTTTACTGACGCAGATGGTCAGGTTTACCACTTTACTGTAGAGGGCAACAGTGTGAAGGATGGTGCACGCATCCCCCCAGATGTAAGTTCTGAAAAAAGTCGTAGCATTCTTTTTCCTCAAACCAGAGAACCTCAAAACAGAAAAAAGCAGTTTTTAACTGGACACTGTCTAATCTCTGAGCGGCAACAAGAATAATCAGATAAAACCACAGGTAAAAGTTAAATATTCAATTTAGTTTTGATTTCAGACCCTAAATATCCAATTTATTAGCTAGTGTGGCAGTTCCAAATTAGCTGCAGTATCACACATCATATAAAATGTAGTGGTGGGACTCGATTAAAAAATTTAATCGAGTTAATTACAGGGTCTGTAATTAATTAATCGCAATTAATCGCTTAAATTTAATTAATTAAAATGTTGAATGAATACACGTATATTCTTAACAACAAACATGTTTATTGCTTTTTGAAATGTTTTTTATTGGTATTAAATGAACAGATGTGTTGGTGCTATTATAGTTATTCAGATTTCAAGTACTTCAGGAACTCCTGATTGTTTCAC
>JAOTRQ010000031.1:1778086-1801323 GCA_028565875.1 Hoplisoma paleatum
TGTGTGTGTGTGTGTGTGTGTGTGTGTGTGTGTGTGTGTGTGTGTGTGTGTGTGTGTGTGTGTGTGTGTGTAATATTCTGGCTGGGCTATGAGAGCTGGTGAATGGTGGGAGGATGTGAGTGTTAGTCAAACAGACGAGCCTAGTTCCTGATCATCACTCTTTCAATCTTCCCCAGCTCTACACGATCCCTCCCTGTCATTAGTGTGATTGGCATAAATTATTTAGCTATGCACATGCTTGTAGAAGTCTAAACACAGCAGACATTCAATGAGGCAAAGAGCTTTCAAGCTCTAGTCACATGCTGACATGCTCCCAGAAATAAACTTTAAACAACAAAACAAACGCTGACTCTGACTGGCAGCAGGATTCAGATTTCCACTTCAATTACTCCTAAAATGAAGCGTATGTACTGTTGCTTATGTCTGTGATTTAGTTCATTTTGGCACAGACATTTGCTTAACTTAATAATGCATTAAAATGTAAAAATGATCTTTTTGATTTACCTGAAAGCTGAATCTAAGTAATAATTTTTCTTATTTAGCAAAAAATTAATATTTTGTTCACAGTGACACTAACAACATTTTCCCAGCGAAATAAGTAGCATATGATTTGTTTAGTGTAATATTTTTATATTACACATTTTAATTATTATATTTATATTATAACCCAAATTATTTGGTTTAATTATTTAATAAAGCAGTGATTAAAGTAAGATTAAAAACTTCACTTGTGTGTGTTAATGCCGGGTTCACTGCACGAATTGGGTTAAATCTATGTGTTAGATGAAACAGAAACAATGTGCATACATTTTAGAAAGGTTGATCATGTTAATAAATTCATTGAACCAGCTTATACATCTGAACACATGTTAATGAGGTTTAAAACAGTTTAAAAGACTCAGACAGACAAAAGTTTTATCAAACAAATGTCTTGAATTAATTTCGATGATTAGTTTTAACCAATTATTTACAAATTACTTCTTCACATCTTGTCTCAGTCATAAATTTAGTAGCAAGTTAGTACTTAAAGTAGCAAGTAATGGTAGCAGGTTGTATTTAGTTTTTTTTTTTTTTACATGAAGAACAAAATCCACCATGTCTCTTTCCAAGCTGTCAGTGTTGAGGAGCCATGTAATCAGCAGAGCGTGCATGTTGAACATCCCTATTCCCCCCTGACAAACACTGTACAGCAGCAGTGGTGCTACTTAGAGTGACATCACACACAAAATGGGTAAACACGTCTTGACATGTTTTCAATATGATTACATTACAACAAGCAGCGTTTGATTGAAAGGCTAATATTCAAGCCATGCAAATCATCAATCATGAAGAGCAGCATATTAATTATTCAATAAAACAGTCTAATTCAAGAATCAATGTTGGGACTTGAAGAGAGATGAGGAAGCTCCCAACAGAGACAGAGTGTGGGATAACAAAAAAGAATCAAGAATTACCACTTTCTCAGAGCTGTGGCCCTGCTCATCCTGAGCTGTCAAAAACAACTGTCACGACTCTGTTTCATCTAACTAAGTTTAAAGATGACTTTGGAAACACTTGATATTTTTTCCTTACCAAACTCATTAGGTCTTTGTACCTCATTAGTTCAGTTTTTGCTTCCCCTACCATCTTTCACTCAGTTTGTGTGGTTCTTTTCTTTGTCATTACTACCCTCATGCCTCACATTTGAAGTCAGGAATTGGGGACTGTGATCTTGTGCAATTACCAACTGGGCCAAATTTTATCCCTGGGAATTCATTATTTACATTCAATTAGACAAATTGATCAAGCAGCCCCTACTGTGTGAGACTACATTATAAAGAAGGCAGCATGAGAGCAGGCAGGTTTAATCTGATCTAATACAAAGCCGTCTTAAGTATGCCACTAACGCAGAACCTCAAAGATATTTCTCTGTGGCCCATTTTTGAGGGCAATAAGGGTGTCTCTTATTATTTCTGAAACATGAATTATTAATGGCATAATTGGACCCAGAAGTCTACTGAAAGTTTAAGGCCTATGAATAACTTTATTGGGCTATGTCTTGGTTTTGAAATGTTGTCAGAGCTTTATTTTTTTATTGGTTGTAACATGTTGATTGGCCACCCCAGTACATTATAGTTCACTGATTTACTGCTTTAGAACAGTTATATCGTCTTTAAAGTGATTTTTTAAAATCTTTTTTGAGAAATTAAAAGGAACAAGTAAGGTTGTGTCACCACATGCTACATTAGTACTGGTTCTACAAACCTTTGAGATGGAACACAATTCGTCCCAAGCATATACCTAGAGTTGCTGTTAAGAAATAGTGTTTTCTCTTGGAAAACTTTCAAATGTTTTATTACAAAATTTTTATTTTAACTACAAACTTGTAAAACAGTAACAGTAGAGGCAACATCGAAAATTATTACTGTTAATCGGGGTAGGTTTAAAATCCAGATACATCAAGTAAAAGCCCACCTAATTTTATATTTTATTTATGTTGAATTTTGCAACAAATAAATGACTGACACATAATGACATAATTAATAAAGCATTATATTTATATTTTTGTTTCTTCTATTCTTGGCTTTAATAAAAATACATAAGAAATAATTACCAAACCTGATTAATAAATAACAAAAATGATTATCTACATATCTCTATTTGGTAATCTTGATGAAACAAAGAAAGATAAATATAAGATAACGAGTTAAATAAAAATCAACAACCCAAAAGCACTGATAAAGCATCATAAAGCATTTTGGGTTTTGAGGTTTGTGTACTAAACCACAGAAAGAGTTGTCTTCATCTGATAACAGTCATGTGGTTATTAAGTAGCGAACAAGTCGATATTAGTGAGTTAGATGGAAGATAATTGCTTTATAGCTGGCCACAAAAATATTGGATCTAGACTATAGAGACAGCATGTAAATCTTTTTGTTTTTCACATAGCTGTAAATAACATTGTCCCAACATGCCATTTTATTTCTTTGGTGCACTTTGGTAATAGAAAAGCTGTTTAATGTTTTTTATGTATTATGGTTATCATAGACAAAAATATTTGTAATTGAGCATATGGTTTTTATATTGACATTTAAAGGATCACTTTTATTGTGATCTAATGATCTTATCTAGTCAGAGATAGGAATTTTAATGAACAGATAAAAAAAATACAATAAAGTCTTTAAGGTAGTTCTTTTCTAACACTAATTTATTAGTCAAGTCAACTTTATTTATATAGCGCTTTTTAAAACAGACATTGGCTCAAAGCAACTTTACAAAATACAGGACCAACAGTATTTTATAATTACTGTATTACTGTGTGTTAGTGGTTAGAGAATTAGGCTTGTGATCGAATCCAAGAGTCAACAGATCACAACTCAAAGTGCCCTTAAGCAAAGCACCTAACCGTTAACTGTTCCCTGGGCACTGTCGCTAGGGTTGCCCACTTTCTGGGATACATGATATCACTGCCCCCTAGTGTTTGTTTACTGTTGTGTGTAAATGTGAGTTTCATTGCCTGGGTTGGATTAAAATCTAACCAAACTAAACATATAGCATTAGTGCAAGACTATTTAATTTAATTCACAATAGCTTCATCCAGCTTTTAACATTCACACACAAAAACCACACACACACACACACACACACACACACACACACACAAATTGACATGTCTGAAATCTGAAAGGGAACATCACAGTCACTCTCCATGCATGCTAAAGAATACACTGTCAACAATATGCATCTATTAGCAGATACAGTGTCCTCTGTGTTTATTTTTATAATTACCTCCCATGAGGTTAAGGCAGGCAGCTAGAGCACAATACCAGGCACATAAGTGCTCAGGCCTCACAACTTCTTGTATGTGTGCACATAAAAAGATGTGTGTGTGTGCCTCCACTGCCCAACAATGTGAACTCAACAAAAATGTTTGAAACGGAACCACAGATTTATGTTCACTGTTTTTTGCTCATTGTAAAACTGTGATACAACAAGGGCTCAGTTTAATTGTGGATTATACTATGCGTTACTGGCGATTGATGACTCCGCACAATGCACTAGTCTTACAAAGAGAGAAGTATTGATTAGTCTTGGCTCTGTATTCAGCCCCCATTTGCTGATCAGTGATGTTAGGAGCAGCATGGCTGGTTTGTCTGAGTGGTCCGGGTGTCTATTGTGTCTACAAAAATTCACAGAGTATCCTTGGGCACAGTTCTCACTAATCAACAACATATTGTATCACACCTTCTAATTATGAAATCCATGTGTTTCAGCCACAAAAATTAAAGCACAGGCATTAAAGGTCTTGGACAGGAGAAAATGTAGTGCTATTCAGGGGTATAATGTAAAGTATACAGTATTTATATGAAGGATCTTCAAAACATTTCTGCACTTTTATATTGTTTCATGCAATTGTTGGTGGTGTAGTAGTAATAATTAGTCGTACCTGAAAGGGCTTGTAGTACAGATTTAGTAGCATCTTATTGTCATCTTTTGGACTGAAGATTTAATGTAATTACAATGTGAAAACTGGTGCACTAGTGGCTCAGTTGAAAACATTTCCTACCTATGACATTACAGTCCAATGTTAGGGGAAAGTGTAGAAAATATTTAATGAATCACCGTATGCACGTTTTTTTCACAAAGATGCCCTTTCTTTTACAACCCTTCTATTTATCCGGGCCTGAGAGATGCACTGCCAGTGTCATATTATCTTTTTTTTTTCAATACGGATAGGCCCTGTTGAGTCTGGTTCCTCTCAAGGTTTTTCCGTGGCACAGCACTATAGAAATGAAGTTGACTTGACTTGATATTATCTAAGAAATCTGAAAATTAGATTAAATGATTCTTATACTGTTAAGGTACTGGTAATTCAGTTAAATGCTGGTTATATTGACATGGCTAAAATTATTAACTTATTTCTGGTCGGTTTTGGCGGAGCATGGTGTTTAAAGTGATGAAAGTCATTTTCCCTGGTGTAGATCTGCATGAAGCCTGGCCTTTAGTTAGCTCTTTAAGTGAATCCCCTGTCACCAGGGATGAAGTGGAAATTGTACTGAAGTCTGTTTAATAGGGATTTCAAGCAAACTGTTTATAAAAATGTCGATTTATCATTCTCTGTGCCTAATTGGTTTCCAGTTCCTGTAACCATGCAGTGCAGTAAATTGAATGTGTCCTTTCTTCTGCAGCTCAAGCTTTCGGAATTCTGCAATCAGCTGCATTGGGCTCTACTTAATGTGGGCAGAGAGGATACGAGCAAAGCCAAAACATGCAGAACACATTCCACTAGTAACTAATGTTCATTAAGATTTAAGGAGGAAGCATTTTCTGCTTGTTTTATTTGGCAGTCTTGGCTGTGATTGCTATGATAATGCAGTTGTGCAGTGCAGTTTTAACAAATCTTTATATTTACCGTATTTATGTTACTAATTTTTTTAATTCCATGTGAAAGTCAGCATTACATTTCTTAAAACGGATTCTCCACCGTTCTCAACCTTGTGTTTGAGTTAAGTATTTTTATAAATTATTTTTAAGCATCTCTACCTGTTTGAATTTGGATTAATATACTGTTTATATCACCATCATTATTGTTTTATTTAAACACATTAAATATCATTCAATAAGGATAGTTTAAATGTCAAAATACGACAGCACATTTTAACTTTTTAAAAACTAGAGGTTTGAGAAAATTAGAGAGAAAGTTTTTCAAGTAAATTATTCTAAAGAAGGTAGGAAAAGACATGGCATGTGAGAGCCTCTATGAAGTCTATGTGTTTATGTTTCACTACTATAATGAATGCTCTGTTTAAACACTGACAGGATTTAAAGGGTGACTCTTTGCAACACCTGGTTTGGAGTTTTGTACTTATGGCAGTTGTTCCAGAATACGAACAATAATTGCTGAAGTGAACAGCACATTATGCTATAACAAAACTCCCAGGGTTAAATTAGTCCTGACTCTGGTCCCGCAAATGCCCTGAAACACTCTGGTGTTAGTCAAAACCACATGAAAACATACCAAGGCACATGCACTACAAACTCATTAGGCAGCACTAGCAGTGGTCATTCATCACAGTTCTGTAGGAAGGGCCTTCACACCCTTGGCCAAAGCTGCAGTGGGAAGCAGATGCAGGCTCAGAGGTTAATGAAAGGATAAAGGAGCACCAAAAAGCTAGAGGCACCACTCGCTGATGACGATTCCAGAGGCTTCTGGCCTGCCCCGAGCTATGAGAGAGTGCCACATGTTAGCACAGATGCATCCTTAGGGAAAAGCAAGAACAGGTTTTAGTCTTTTCCGCATAAGAACAAGTGGACTGGAGCCATGTACATATAGAGAGTTTTATGCAGATACTCTCTTATGAGAACTTAGGTATAGCTTTAGGATGACGGGTCACTATTACCTCATCAATTTTCTTCTAAAAACAATTTGGTTTAGCTCAGTTTTTTATAAGGCCTGGACTGAGTAATGTTGTCTAGCAAATATTGCAAATTAGTTGTTGTATCAAATATTAAAAAAATTTTGTCAATCAATTTTAACTCATTTATTTAGTAACTACTAGTAGCACAAGTACCCCAAAAAATATGGGTAGTACATGTGAACGTCAATTTTATGTTATTATGTTGCACCGATTTTACTTCCTGTTTTTCATGTATATAATCATGTTGCAATAAATATAGAACCTATTTCAAAACTTTTGCAGGCAGGTTAAGAATAAATGTCAACAAGGACCAACACTGATCTTTCTTACTTACTTTTGGCAGGTAAAACGACTTTATAAAAAGACTTTTTCCTACTTTTGGCAATTACTAATATACAATGTCCTTACCAATATAGGTTTCAGGTAACATTTCAAAGGAACTACACAAAGACTAGAAGAAAATATTTTAACACCACTACCACTGTTCAATATTAATATTTATTTATTTATTATCTATTCAGTTGTATCCCTTTAGGAACTGTGATAACCTGGTAAGGGTAATTGTGTGTCCAAAGCATATTCCATAAACACCTTGGACATTCCAGAACATCATACATTCACACTTAAAAAACAGGAACTAGCCAGTCCATCTGTAAGGATCAAACCCATGACCCTGCAGCTGTGTGTCACTTATTCTACCTGCTGCACCTCAAGTATTATAATAAGTTGTTGAATTATACAGTAATTGCAGCCAACTAAAAGAATGAGGAAAATTACCAACAGCTAATTGTTTGTTTGCTCTTTAACTTTGCTAATATTTCTGCTCCCTACTTAATTTTAGTTTACAGCCAATGGGTAATCACTTCAGAATCGGGTGTGCATTCCAAGCAAGTATGAATCTAAACTAGCTACGGTCCAAGTCCATTGCAGCGTATACTGAATTCTAATGGTCGTCTAAGAAAGCCTGACAGCAATACTTGACATGGGCATTAAATCATTGCCCCAAGGAATCCTCCATCTTGCACCTCTTGACAGGAATACTGTCATCTCTGCCAGGGCATTTCCTATGCCTCTTGACAACACTGGATCCGAATTAGTCATTGCATTAGATGTAAATTGGTGCTGTTCAAGGATAATAATGAGCACCAAGATACATGTCGGTGTTGCTGACATGACGGCATTTTGATACTGTCTCCCACCAGTTTATTATGTCTAATGGTATTCAAGCCACGGCTGGCCAGAAAGTTTATTTTCAGGTCATGCTCTTGTATTTTTCTGTTTGTTTGGACACTTTTCAGCACAAAGTGTCCAGAGCGAAGCTCCAACAGAGGGTCAGTCTAACGCTGTTTACCCAAAAGTATGCCTGATGTCTGACGGCTTCTCTCCTGACATGCTCTGGCATTAAGTTTGACTTGCCAACAAGTCGAACTCCATAGACAGCACCATGAAACCATAATGTAAAATAACACCTAGCTACAAATTGTAGTGCTTTATTATTCATCATGTCTATTATCAATATAATGTTATACTGACATTTTCTAGTGCATGGATTACCCTGGATGAGAATGGCATGCAGATTAGGGTCTGTTGAGCAGGTGGATGTAAGTTCACAAGTACAGTTTAATGCTATTTGGTTCTTCATTCATTCCAAATATATAGTTGAGTGTTATTGTTGCACTTTAATTTCCAAAACATGACCAATCTTCTTAACAGTTATTTGTAATATGTATATTTATAGTAATAAAGAATGTAATAAAGTAAATAAAATATATTTTCCGTACACTCAGAATATCACAAGAATGATTACATAATTTCAGAGGTGTGTGTACAGTAATCTTTTGATAACTTAGTCATCAAGTTAAAAGCCACTGGCAACTTCCATCAAAGGTGTACACAACAGGGCTGACCAAGGCAAATGTTCTGTAGAACTTCAAAGATTCAGTGTTACGTTTTGTGCTTTATCGCTTAACTGGGTAAGTCTCTCTCAAGTTCTATGCTGAAATACAGAAAAGTCACATTGCCCCCATGGAAAAGCGCTCTCCAGTGAAGAAGTGAAAAAGAGGGATAAGTTCCTGGGAAGGCAGAGCTTAGAACAAGCCCCCTGTCAAATTCCCAAATGGGAGAAAAAAATGTGTCCAATGGTGAACAAAGACAAGCCGCTCCTTTTCAGGTCTAAGTTTTCGTATCACATGCCTGAGTTAATTTGGGGATACAGAGCAAGAATATGGCAGTTCTGTCAGGTCTGCATAGAAGCTGTACATTCAGATTCTGGAAGTGCTTTTAGCATGGTAATACATGAACAAATTGAAAAGCTTTATCATTTTTTTCTAACAAGGTATCTTGCTTATTTCCTGATTAATTTAGTCCTTCTTGTCCTTTAAAATATTGTTACTCAAATCAAATTAAATCAAAGTTTATTTGTCACATACGTAGTTATACACAGTACAGTGAAATGCTTTATAACCGCTCCATCCGAACACTCGAAATTACATTTAACAAGCTAAAAATAGATTATAATTGAAAACAAAAAGAAAGGTATAAAATAAATAAAAATATACAAAGCATGGACGGAGCGGTTGTGACGGCAGCCGACCTCACCGGCGCCATCTTGAATATAAGATCAGAAAAGTATTTCAAAAATTGCCTGAAATTTGCCTCATTCTAGTCAGTTTGTGGTGTAATTCAATAGACTTGTGATGTCTTATAATGGTTATTAACCAAATGCTTACTTTTAAACTGTACTAGAGATATTTTGTTTTGTTTTGCTTTTTCAAGCATAATTTAGTTTAGATAAAAACAAATACTGAATGCTGAACATATATTGAATTGTGCTCAGGTGTCCAGTGTTTCTTATGTTATTTGTCATTTTGTTTTAAATAAAAGTCTTGCTGCAAAGTCCATCTTTGGAAATGAAATTATGTAAAGTTTTGTTTATTTATGTAAACTCATAGACATTTCATAGACTAACCCGGAGCTTTTTCCTAGTTAAACATTAGACATACAGGTCAGGTTTGTAACAACAGCAACCTGAATGCAACACGTTTACTAGAAAGAAAAGCACATCAAACTCCAGTGCATACACTAATCTAAACTGACGTGTCTTTCGATGCATGCAGAATGTGTGTTATTAAAAGAGACATCTTTTATTCCCAGGTCCTTACATCACATTTACTTGACCATATGCTCAGATCATTGTTTCCCTCTACTATAAGAGAGCTGAGCTGTTAAATAAATAAACAAACAAACAATCGACTGAATGAAAAATGCCCTGTGAAGTTTATTCTTTTTTTACTTAGAAGTTCAGTTATTTTCTCCCAAGCTTACATTAATAACCAACTTCTATTATGATTTATACAGTGTGTTTTGGCATGCATGATTTATAATCTTGGTGTGAATGCAACATGTTTAGCCTTTTTTATTTTTGTCAGTTTTTGAGAGCCAAAAATGCCATACTCTTATCATTAAATGTGACTTACTGACTGACTTTCCTGTGTCATTGTTTTATATTGTGCTAGCACAAATTCTACAGAGTTCACCATACTAGGCCGATCACCCCATCTAGTACTATACTGCCTTCGAAGTGCAGCACTGATTATTACCACATGACATCACTAATACAAAGTCTGTTTGTTCTCCCGACTCAAGGTCAATTTTTTAAAAAAATATTCACTGTAAAAGGAAACCAGGTGTGCTTTGCAGTTCCAGTCTCAGTGATATCATAATGCAGCATCACACACCTCCTGCAACATCTGGAGCAGAGCCTGGACACAGGGCAAGTTTGTAAGGCAGCACACAAGAGTGACAGATATATCTAAGTCATCATGGTTTTGTAAAGGACAGTGTTTGAGTGTGGAAAAACTGCTGGGCATGAATCCTGTTCTCTGCTCCAATTAGCATTTCTGATAAGCGCAAAATGCTGATACAGGAGGAATCTGACACATTTCTTCCTCCTGTGCTTTAATTAGCATACTGTTTTTACTGCGAGCCTATTAAATAAATCAGAGAAAAAAATAGGAGAAATATTTGAAAGTGAATTTTAAATTTTTGGTCAAAGCGTTGTTGCCCAAGAATCGGTGCATAGAGCAGAGGTTGCAGAGATTTTTAGTGCCCTACTATACCCCCTCCAGCTTGAAACTTCTTTTCTTACCCAAAGCATGAATGATCAAAAGAGGTGAATGGCAGCCAACCATTATGCCAATGACACTTTGAGTAAGAGTCCGGAGAAGAAAATGACATGACAGCCATTAGCGTTTGAAAGTGGGATTTTAAAGAGTGGCTGAAGGATGAGTGTCAGGAGAAAATCAAACGAAAAAAGTTAAATCTTCATAGCATCAGCCCGAGTTGAATAAAAAAGTTTGACACAAAGTAGCTCCTGTTCAACACCAAAAACATAAAGTTGATTCCATAAGGGAAGAAAGATTCAAAGAATTTAATTCTTGAGGTTGAAACATAAAAGCTAATAGGATCGCTGGACTGTACGCTTGTACAGGTGGATGGTCGTTAGTAGTAGATTAAAATTTCAGTCAGTATAAAAACATTTACAAAGAATTTATACACTATTAAAAGCTGAAATCTAAATAAAAACAGCAATCACTGTCATCCTGCTTGAAGTATCTACGGTTGTTCATAAAAGTATGAAGAATGATGGGTGTCTGTCATTTCTTACTAGCTTTTAAATGGATATCTTAACCTAACTGTTAATTAAATGTTAAGTCTTTGCTTTCTGTAATGCTATTTACATTGTTTCTAATTTTCTTCCCTAGTGGAATGCTCCATACTAGTGAATCTGTCTGATCAGCTGAGTTTTGCTGGCTCAGACCATTCAGGTTGTCTCTTTTTGGCAGCGCTTTGGAAGAAAATGTGTCTAATGTGTCTCCCTGTCACATAATCAACAATTTTAGAGCATAAATCTTTGATCTATGAGAACATTTTCTGACGGGATCACCCCCTCTCTTGGCTGAAGCTTTCTGATCTCCCTCCAATTATGGATGTCAAATGAGTGTGTTTACAGGCTGATTAGATGACTACTGCATCGACAGTGCCCCTCCTTTCTGCTGAGGGCCCTGCTGTGTCCTGCCGCACCAAGGCATGAGCAATAACACACCCATCCAAAGCCGAAAAGGCCTTCACAGCTGGGACAGTTTCTAGCCACATTTGAGCCAGTTGTATTGCAGCCAAACACTGGCGGTCCTCTGGGACTCCCATCTGGCATGGTAGGACAGGTTTAGGGGTCTGGCTGACAGAAAGAGAGAGAGACTGAAAACCTGCCCACATTACAGAGCTCCAGAAATCTTTTATTTATTGGCCAGCTCAGATCACATTTGCTGTAGTTAGTTAATATGCAGAGCATGCTCAGGCACTTCATATACAAGTGTGGAGTGAGATGAGGCTGTTTAAAAAGGCTTCCTGCTAAGAGCTGAAGGGTGGCGGAAGTGACCATCTAGCTGTAAAGTTCTGTAACTCCCAATCTCCAATATTTTTATATTCAAAAGCCTAAAAACCCTAGTTGATACATTTGGGATTAGAAAATGTGAACACTAATAAACTTTAATGAAAAATAAAAACGAAAAAAGCTTCTTGCATCATCTTTGATTTCCAATCAAATGTGGTGTGAATTTAAATTTAATACCAATGTATAAGAAAAGCAGTTTTTAAAATCAAACTTTCATTTGCATTTCATTTGTTCATTTATTTTCAGTAACCACATAAAGTACTTTGAAGGTGAAACCAAAGTCGGTATACACACTTTGGACAGTATGGAAATTGAATAAACGAATGTAAATAATTAAAAAACTAACTTTTATTTTAATTCAAACAAATATTTAATGTATTAACAAACATCCATTCCTTTATTTCAGGTATGCAACACATTCCAAAAAAGGAACATTAAAACATTTACCAATATGTAATGATGACATTCTTTTTCATCATATTTAAAATGTTTTTCAATAGAGGATAGTAAATAATTTAGTGTTTCAGTTTTTATTAATTAAATAATACACACATTTTCTCATGTGGACACATCACTACAGGCAAACCAAGCTAATATTCGTTCTCATACTTTGACAGCCATGTCTTTGTAATGTGCGCAGGAGGTTGTTTTGCGTTGTTTTGCTGAAAAAAATCATTGAAAAACTTCAAGGACTGGCACAAATGTTTCATAAGTGTAAATGTACTGATACAGCCCACTAACATGGCATACCTCTGCTTATAAAAGACCTGAAAAGAAAGACCTGGAATGTTAATTCTTTTGACCACAGTACACATTTCCCTGTGTGATGGTCCATCCAAGATGCCTTAGAGCAGTGGGCCCAAACCCACCGGCCAATTAATCATGATTAACATGGCCTATTTTGGCAAATATTTTGTGACAGTTGTGCATGTAACTCTGTATTGAGGTGCTTTACAAAGATTTACCAGACTAATAATTTGTTCATTTATTTACACAATTTAAAGAATCAAATTAATCACAGACCCAGAGGAAGTCTGATTGGACATAAAGAGCTTCTCTCATATAGCTTAAACTCATGCTTTACCTATGAGGACACTAGATTGAACTGGATCTTATGATTTAGGGAAATTGAACATGCTCATGGTTTGGTATTAATATGTGTAATGAGCTAGAAGATATCTGTAAACTGTAAACATTGTCCAGATCAACCAATACTAGGGAGGGAGAATTACTCTGGTCCAGTGTTTTCCAATGGAACTATTTCTGCTTTGACCCTGATGACAAGAAATAGATGAACAAAAATGAATAAACAAATATAAAACACTTGAATAAATAATTAGAATAGAGCTATTAATTGTTGATAAGCATCAATGGCATTTCCAAAAGAAAAGTAAGAATTAATTTTCTTAACATGTAGGTCACTGCATTAAATTGCAATTATGATAATAATTTTATATGTTTGATGCACTAAAAAGTAAAAATTAAACCACCAATTTTTTTTGCCAAAGAGAGTCAATCAATTTGGTAAAATAAATGACAATTATGACAATTATTTATTTGCTAGATAAGGATATAAGCTATCAATAAATGTTAGCTTCAGCCATTCTGCACAAACTGTCAAGTACATAGCGTTAAACATTCTCAGCCCATGGATACCTTTGTTTAAACTCACTTTCACTACATGACATATCATGACATAAACATTAACATAAAGGTCCCCATCCCTGTTATATAATGCATGCTCAGCAGATAGCAGCAGTCAACCAGAAGCCGAGCTGTGTCTTATTCACTCAGTTGCTGTAAAAAAATACAAACAGTAAAACAGAAAATTTCACTACATGATGCAAAAATGTAATTAAAAAAGCATGTAAACACCCAGCAATATATACATGTAACTGTTACACGACAAACTACTAAGAGGTAGCAGAGGAATCAGTAAAAATTAAAATGATAGTGTTGCTTTTTGGCATTCACTAAGAAGAGACAAGCCAGCAGCAGATCACTGCTCAGAGGAGAAAATCTCAGTAATTATTAACAAGCAAGCTCTGAATGTTCAACAGCTCCCCGATCTCTTTCGAAAGCTCAAAACAGTCCTCTTGTGCATTGCTCTTCTCTAAGTCCAAGGCTCTCGCTTACTACTTGCTCCCTCCCAAATCTCTTGCTACTAAATGGATCGTGGGGATCCGATTTGTGACCTGGCATAGTCCCTGTTTGCTGTATTTTCTCTGGTCCTTTCACGTCTTGATATCCACTATTCAAGCTTTGTGGTTAAATTATGTATTAAGGTCAATGTCAAAACATGGAAGATATGTAATCTATGGGGAGTTTCTTTTTATTCATTATTACAGTAAAGGTTGAGCACAACTGTCAGAATTTTGAGGATGTGCGCAGCATGGAGGTTTGCTGCTCAGCAGGGCTTCTTAAAGCCCTCACTTTCCGTTCTCCTTCTCAGGGTGGACTGCTTGTTAGATTTACCTAGCTAACCTGTCTCACTCTTTAAAAAGTACTTTCTGAGAGTTGTCTCATAGATCCAAAGTGGAAGGTGTGCACCTGAGACACAGGGGGGATCTCGTCCATTCACAGGCAGTTTGGGAGCTTTTAGCAGGGGACTCATGTCATGACTCAAGACAGGTCTCACTTCAAATTTGAGAAGTATACTGTGCGTTTAATTCCATTCCTCCTGAAGCCTGATCCAGGTATCTAGTCAGGTAAATAAATAAGCAAGGGACATGTCACTATATGGACAGTGGTATCCCAGTGGCTATTGGTAGCTTTGGGCTATCAACCAGGGATTTAGGGTTCAATCCAGGTTCTGCTAGGCAGACCCCTAATCCTCAGTTCTCCAGGGGTGTCGTATGTCATACATATAATCCTGTGCTTTGACCCCAACTTCCAAACAAGCTTGTATATGCAAAAAATGAGTTTTATTGCATTGTGCATCTGTATCTGTGTAATGACGATTACATACATAGTATTCTATTCTGAGAGAACAGTAACACAATGGCTAACTTGTATTAAATATAAATGTGCATTACACATAATGTTTGCAGAACCTTAAAATATTTAACTTCGTGTATGTTTTGCTGTCATACCTTTTAACAGCTGAAATGGATCATTTCTTTATAAAATGTTTATTGAAAAGGTTTTACAAGATAGATATACTATGTATGTTTGTACGCCATTGTATTTTGTAGATTTTCAAGCAAATGTCACAAAGAGATCACAAGTTTCTTTTTGGCAAATTTGAGACATCTTAGTATAGACTGCGATTTTTGCCCTTTAAAGTCTTTCTTATTGTGGAATTGTTTAAACAATTTTGCTTAAACACAAAATAGGTCTGAATGGTTAATTTACTAGCTGGTATGGCAATTTCTCTAAACATGGTGTAGGTTGTGTCATTGTGGAATCAACTTGTTTCCCAATTTCCAATTTTTGTCAACTAATTTTTTGTGGACCATTGCTTTTTCATTCAATCCTTAATGTCATTTTCTGACCTGCATGACATCATGTATCAACAAATATTAGTGTTAGCTAAATGATGCCAAATATTTGATGAAATCCTCAACATATTACAGTGTATTAAGAGTACTAATTTTATTTCGCATCCTCATTCAGATTCACAGTTGTCTTGAATGTGCAGTCACTCACAAACTGCCTGTGCTGCGTACTTGGCCAAAAGGTCTTTATAAATTGAAGCCAGCTCTTGTCGGATGAGCATAATTATTTTCTGATTAGATAAATTCAGTTATACTTAGGTCGTCCTTTCCAGAGCCGCTGGCATGCCTGGAAGAAGCTCGCTCAGTCATGCTAACAATTACACAATTAGCTGAGCAGTACAAAGCAGACTGGAAGATTCCGTTTTTGTTAACAATCCAGCCTCCCACAAACCACCCCCACCACACACACACACACACACACACACACACACATACATAAACACAGACATACACACCACAATAATTATCATTTATAGGATTCTATGGTCTTGTGCTTGTGATGGGGGGTGGGGGTGGAAAAAGTGTATTCTCACTGATTTTTATCCCACCCACTACACCCTCATTATTTCTCCTACTCTGTGAAAGCCCATAAACATCACAATAAATGAAACAATAAACAACTGAACAGATCAACCGTCATTTCCATTAGGGGGCAGAGTACTTTAATTCAGAAAACTAGATATTTTAAATTTCTTTGTAGTTTTTGTAGATTGCTTGTCCACAGCAATAGGTTTTCCAATTGATCAAATGCAACAAGATGGTTTTCAGTAGTGCTCATTATTCTGAATGGCTTTATGTGATGACTTATTGAGAACTACATGATTGGTCTGATTACCTCTGTAGTAGTGAAAGCAGCTGTTTACAAACTGGTATCCTCTGTAGTCATTGTACCTAAAATAGACTGTAGCTTAACCATCATTAATCCCAAATGAAATTTGATTATATGTTTTTTTTTATTTCTTTCACTGTGGTGTTCAATACAGAACATACACAACATGCTTTAACGCAGTTTATTATTCCAAGGACATTTTGCAGAATCTCCATTACCACTAGTGAACTGCTGGCTCATTTACTGACTTCATAAATAATGCAGGACATTTTTGATAGCATCCAAAACCAAGGCAAATGCCTCAGCTGCATGTGTTTGATTTCCGACATTTGACCCTACACACTCAATTATTTTTTATCAGCTGCAACAACCATACAAATTTGTATATATTTACTGTCTGGATCACATTTGTTCTGCAGTGCTTGCCCTAACTACCTCAGACTTTCTCAGCTCTGCATTGTCACGATCATAGACACGACATTCTAGACTATGTTGTTCTGGTATTAAAGCTTTTGGTGCAGCGATATTGCTGGGATTGTACAAACTATTCATACAGAGATGTTTCTTGATTAGGAACACAAATCCTGTTAGTGTCGAGTTAGAGCAAACTAGATGGTTTTCTTTAATAAATGTAAAATCCTGAAAAGGTAATTATAGGTAATGATCAAATACACTATTTCTAACATGTAGTTTAAAATGCTAGTTTTGTTTTGGGGAATTAAGATTTTTGGGTGGCACAATGTCTAGTTATTTTGGTAGCATTGTTGCATTATAGCTATATGGTCCTGAAGATGATTCCTAGGTGGAGCTGTGTGAATTCTGCATGTTCTTCCCAAGTCAAGATGTGAGTCAGGACCTTAGTCTTTCTTTTACAGCCCAAAGACAAATCACTCCAAAAGAATGAAACAAAGTGTCATGTCTTTTGAACGCAAAACAAAAGAAAATCCTACTAAATTGTAATAAATAAATATTAAGGCTTCCTTCTGGTATCATTTCAAATTCAGCATGCCACGTTGATTCAGCATGAGCTACACACTGAGCTCTGGATCTGGCACTAATGAATAATAATTACAGCTTCTTTGGCACTGAGGTACACTGCAGGGACAGATGCTAATATGTTTTAAATGTTCACCGCTTGGACTGATGAGCACGCTTGACCTGTAACATTAGCAGTAGGGTCAGTGCCAACTGAAGGTAAAGGTAAGATGAGAACAAGGTTAATACTGTAGTTTGAAAGGCTTTTATTTCATTTTTTGTGTTCAGAGCAAGAAAGTTAGTGAGTTGATGAATGTGAGAGCAAATTCTCCTGCGAATGATTGTGACATCTCGTAATTAGCATTGTTAGAGTGCATCACTGGCAATGTTATTCATAAAAGAACATTTTCTGAAAGCTTTTGTGCTTAGTATTGTTAGGAAATTAAACTTTTTTTCTGTTATTGTTGCCATTGTTTATTCTTTTGATCCGTGAGTACATTATGTGCAGGTCTTTGAATGAAAATTTCACTGTCATGTTGCTCTTTTCATCAGACTGACGGTTGCTGCACTAATAACTTTCAACTTTTAAACCATGGCAGAATGTTAATTAGATTTTGTTCTTTTTAATTAATTTGTCACAGCATGTTTCTAAATCAAGTCGTTTTACCAATAAACTTTATACTTTGAGTTAATAAAAATCTACAATCTGAAAATAAAATTGTGGTGAGCTATAATGCACTACTCAGTTGAATTACATAGATATGGTTTCAATAACATATATTTATTTGTTGCAATGCTGCTTTATTGAGCACCACCAAATCTGAGTTGATGTTTCAATCTGAACAGAAAAATCCTTAGAGGTATGGAGGACAGGCATGCTGCTAAAGCTGGCGCTAGGACATATTCACTTTCGTCCATAGCTGGTGTGGGTGGATGGGGTGTTTTCTGCACGATTATCTAGGGTTGTAAGAAATTGTGTTGTAAGGTATTAGTGGTAATATGTGTTTCACCGCCTCGCTAAATGCTTGTGTTGTCCAGGAGTCCCCACTGCCCCATCTATCATGTTGAGCACACAGCCACGTGTCCTGTGCTAGAGGAACCAGCAACTTGCCCATGATAATGAAAGGTCATGAAGGAGGTGCAGCCATGAAATTGCTTTACTTCTATCCAAGACACATTAAGGCCCAACCGAAGCGTTACCTTACTTCTGCTGCTGATGGAGACTTTTATTCGTTCAAACATATTGGCTAGTGAGTTTTAAGTACAGCAGTAAAACGGTAAACACGCTAAAAGCCTATTATAGATTAATTTAGATGTTAATATTATAAGGACGGTTTTTAGTGTTTTGCAAAGAGAATTTGTTACATGATTTGCATTGATTTTATTCTTAAGTGTTCTATTTTTTAAGCCCCCAAAATGATGGGATTACTGTAATTAGTACAAATCTTCAGTTCCAAATGTTCAAATGTTCACATCAAATGCTCAAATCAGATTTAAGTTCAAATCAGATTTATGACTGAATCTCAAGTAAGGATGAGGCCAGATTTTCTGGAATGCAGTTTTTATTTGTCGCCATTTCCTTCAATCCAATAAGGGACAATAAGAGAGAAAACAAATTACAACTGGCATGTTCTATAATAGCTTTTTAGATCCACAGTTTAAATGGTAAGAAAACAGTCACATTGTTGAATGTATGTATGTTTTCCCATGGAATCCAAAAAATTTTAAAAACTTAATATTAAATATTATTTGTTACAGCAATTTCACATTATTTGAATAAAGGTGATTAAATTGACAGTAAAAATACAATAATTGAGTTTTGAGTTACAAAAAGAGCTAGAAGAACATAAAATAAATGAAGTTATGAGATATGAACGTATATTTGTGCTGGAGAGAATTTCTACACATAACAGAAACAGTTCATTTTATTTACAGGTATAAACATTAATGCCTGAATTAATGCAATTTCTTCTTTTCTATCTTCTTTTCCCCTCATGTACACTTGTATTAGTAATATACTAATATATTAATTAGATATTTTTTACATTTTCAGTTTGAATCTAAATCATAAATCTTTTTTAAACAGTGGTCCTGTCACATTGTTATTTTTGTTTTTGTCACATAATGTTAGCTCAAAACAGAATCATATACAGTAGCTTTCCTGAAACAAACGTGATATGCCTTCACCCATCAAAGAAAATGGCTTCGTAATGAAAAATACATTTATTATACTTTCAAATATAGTGATTTACAACATGTTGGGAGGTAATTTATACTGGGAAATCTTAAATTAAAGATGTAAATCTTGACACTTTGTCAAGGAGTGCCAGTAAGGGACAGCAGTCTCCAAGGCCTGAATTATTCTTAGCTAGGACCAATTAACACCATGTATCTTCTTTTATGTTAACTTCAATTAGAAGCCTTAACAGTTTTTAAGGTTTTTTTTCTTTATAGTTAGAGAGTGTCAGGAGCATAGATCAAAGCTGAATACTGGCATCCATGCACATAGGTAATACTGCTTTGCATGAGAATCTGCATATTGCTAAGATGCTTTTTCATTCATTTTGCATTAATTACAACTAGCAAGTCTTTAAAACGCCTTTTTTCCAAACCATCAAATAATTTGGTTTAATATTAGAATTTTATTTAAGTGTTTAAATATAAATTACACATTTATTGACTTATTAATATATTTATTGATCTATATAAGCATGTGTATGTCATTTGTAAATAAAATAAGATTTATTAATATATACCTTATAGATAAAGACATATGCATGTATGTTGGTATATTAAAATTTGAACATCATGTAATGCTGACACAGAGAGAACATGCAAGCATGTTTTTTTTTTTCTTTTAGTACATGAAAATTCTAAAACATACAAATAAGGTGGTTAAATAAGTATTGAACATTTCACCAAGTCAGCGTATATTTAAATATGCTTAAAGTCTCACCAGATATTGGTAACAACCCATCTGATGTACACATACCAGGAAATCAAACCATAGATTATAATAAATATTAAACACACTTACTAAAATGTATTTAATACTCTTTAAGCTTTTGTTGGTGACAAAACACCTAGTGGCATGTATTGCTCAGGTGGATTTTGGCTTCTTCCACACAAACCTTCAAATATTTAAGGTTCCGTGGGCTCTTTCTACAACTCTGGTGATTGACTGGGCCATTCTAAAAGCTTTGTTTTGTTTTTATAAAACCGAAAGAGTTTTCTTGGAGTGTGGGATCATTGTCTTAAAGAATGTCCAGTTTTCTTCCATCTTCATAATGCTGGTCATTTTTTATCAATATGTTGGTTTTTATCTCACTGTTGGTGTGGTGTTTTAAGGGTGATATGCAGTGCATTTTGATCTCCAAACACAGAGTAACTTACTGAATCCATAGAGTTTGATTTGCTCTCATCCGACCAAATTATATCCTCCCAGTACTTCTCAGGCTAAATGTTGTTGAGAAACTTTATGAAAAATGTTTTTTCTTCATCAATGGAGTCTTGTGTGTTGTGAGTTTATGCAGGTCATGGCAGTTGAGGGCATCACTTACTTTTTTGATTCTTTTCTTAAATCTGGTTGTGGCCGGTTTATGGTTTATAGTTCGACTAACTGACTGCGGCCCCAACTGTGTTCACTGAAGCCTACAGTTCCAGTTCCCATTTTAAGTTAGAAATTTTTCTGTTATCAATGCCATCAGTGTTTTGCAATGATAAAGTCATGAAAGTCATGAGCTCACCGATTTTACTCATCATGAGACAATTCGCATGTGGCACTTTGGTGATGAGACTTATTTTTATATCAGTTAAGGCAATAAATATTATTTAGCACTGAATGGCAATTTTAATTACTGATAGATTTTAGTTGATGTGACTTTCCATGACTTTTTGCACTTTGGTTCCTTTTATTTCCCTTTTCTTATTATTACACACAACTTGATTAATGAAGATCTACATGAAGTGTATCAAATAATGCCTTGAGAAATATATTGACTGGTGTAGGGTTTAATACTTATTTCACTTACAGTATATGTTTATATTTTATAATTAGAATACTGTGCTTTTTAGACAGGAATTATTTCTCAAATATGTGCAGTGAAACACTCATACTAGGGGACAGTGGTGAGCACACATCTCCAACACAGAAGGCTGCCCAAGCTATAGTGCCCGGGGATCAGTTAAGGGTTAGGTGCCTTGCTCAAAAGCACTTCAGTCATATTCTGTTGATTTTGTAAATCCATCACAAACTTTGCTGTGTGTAATAAAATACAATTTTTTAAATATAATTCTTGCCTTAAACTGGATTTTTTACAAAGTTCAGACACTGGCTGATAACATACAGTTTAAATCCTGTAAACTGTGTGAGAGTATTCTCGTATAGCCAGCTGCTGTAATTATAAAGTGATTCCATGTCAAACTCATACTGAAAAATAACTGAGGACTTGAATAGGCCTGTGCTGAAGGTTTAGCCAATCAGGCAGATAGATGCTCTTTAAGACTGCACAACAACATAGAGACAACCTGTTTTTCAGCACCCTTAATCACTGGCCTCTAATTGCATTAAACAGCAGTGTATCAATAAATCAATGAGCAAATGAACTGTGCTAGTATGAGCAATGAGCGTTTAGTGTTGTTGCGTATTATTTTATTGACGTTCCACTAAATGCTGCCCTTGAGATATTGAATGGTATTCAAGCGCAGCGCTGACATCATAATAAAAGCCCTATTAGTCAGTGTACTCCTGTAAAAAATGCTCTCTCTCTCTCTCACTCACTCACTCACACAAACACACACACACACATAGACTTGTAATTATTTTGTCTGTAACACTTGTAATTATTTAGCAAATTATATTGAAATTATTGGTTGAAAATAACAATGTACAGTAAAGCATGCTATAACAGTGGTCTAGGAGCTAAACACAATAAAATCTGGGTCCAGTAAAGCTTATTTTATTTGAAACTTTGAAGAAGTGTGTTAGTGGAACGTCAATAAAATAATATGCAACAACACTAAACACTCATTGCTCATACTAGCACAGTTATTTTTTTATTCTATAGATATGTTTGTATTTAATCACTGGAAACCGTATATGAATGTAAATATCAAATCAACCATTGAGTAAAATATACCATTTATGTCATATATAATATGTATGTGTAATTAAAAATATTTTTGCTAGTTAACCTATAATGTCATAAATATAATCAAACTGGTTGTGTTCAGCCAATAAGCAGAAATATAGTGTGACGAAATAACAAGAGAAATATTAATTTGAATACTTTTATGGCCTAACAATGGCCATCATAATTCAATGTTCAAAGTAGTCTTTTAGCCTAGTTAATACAGACTTCAAAACATTTTGTCGGTTGCAATTTATTTGTTGGTTTGCTTTTATAACATCTGCGTCCGCAAGCATTATTGACTAAAATCTTTTGGTCTGTGTGCTGTAGAGAAAATGCTTTAAAACGCTTAATAAACAGTATGTGCTGCCATCTAGCCGGTCAGCAGTGGAATTACAGTGTGTTTCATCTGAAAACGTTTGTTTTTCTAACCTCTAGAAAACTGTTTATTAAAACGAAATCAATTTACCAACTTATGTTTCCAGATACAACCTTATTGGTCAACTCTACTTTACATTTTACTTTACTTAATATTATGGAATTTTAAATATAATAAAAAGAGTTAACTTTTTTAGTAAAACATTTAATATAAAGATATAATTTTATACCATTTAAAATAATTTATGACTGTCATACAATTTCTACTAGCTTGTAAAACATATATTTTTTAAACTAATAAAAATGAATTTATCCCTGCAATTGCAGGGGCACCAATTGGTATTTCTTTGTAGTACTTAACTACAACGAAAATTAATATAAATTCGAATTGTAATTTTAAAAATACAAATATAAATTATATAATTTTATTTAATGTAAACATGTCATTTAAAATAAAAAAGTAGTGGATTATCACAAATATCTGCTTTCGTATATCAACCCTTTTGTTTTTCTTTTTTATTATGGTAATTCATACATGATTGAGATGCCAATTTGTCATTACAAACAAGATGCAAAATA